>OVBI01002126.1:0-23809 GCA_900406495.1 Sisymbrium altissimum | reverse complement strand
CAGTGGTTATCACATCTCATTCCTCTGCGATTTAGATTATTTGTAACTGCCCAGATACAGTTTGCCAGATCATATGTCTAATTTTTGGGGGAGCTTTGACCTTCCAAGCATGTGTTTGGAGTAAACGAGGGCTTGGTTCTGTTTACCCCGACTCTTTGTGCCGTAATATATTCTTTGCCACCCAGTATCCGGATTTAACTGTATAACTTCCTGTTTTCGTGTAAGACCAGCTGAATGCATCCATATGAAATGTGTTGCTAACAGCCAGACTGAGGGACAGAGGGATGTCCTCCTGAACTATGAGATTCGCAAGGAGTAATTGGTCCCAAGATCTCGTCTCTTTCGATATAAAATCGCTCACCATCATCGCAGGGTGAACCACTGGAACACGAGCTCTAGCTGGTCGAGCAGGACTGGTTGGGATCCACGGGTCTTCCCATGTTCTCGTGTTAAGGCCTGAGTGTATCATCTGTCTGATTCCAAGGGAAATCAGCGGTTTAGAAGCTAGAATACTAGTCCAACCGTACGATGGGTTATCTGATCTGGTATGTCTCAATGGAGAGCTATATCTATAATATCTCCCTCTCATCACTTTCGCCAAGAGGGAATCCGGGAACTGCAGAAGTCTCCATAGTTGTTTCCCTAGAAGTGCCAGGTTAAATTCATGGATCGTTCGGAATCCCATACCTCCTTGGTCTCTTGGTGTACACATTTTTTCCCATTTTATCCAGTGAATTCCTCTCCTAGGCGGGTTGGAACTCCACCAGAATTTTGCAATCGCACTAGATAATTTTTCACAGACATCCAGCGGGAGAAGATAGGAGGACATAACAAAAGTCGATAGGGCTAAGGCAATAGATTTGATTAACACTTCCTTGCCTCCCCGTGATAGCCTTCTCGACGACCAGCAATTGACTCTGTTTTGGAGTCTCTCTTTTATAAATGCGAAAAGTTTACATTTAGAGCCACTTATATCTTCTGGTATCCCGAGGTAAGATCCCATGCCGCCTTCGTTATTTATACCGAGAACTTCCTTGATATTTATCTTTGTTGCGTCCGAAATTCTCTTGCTAAAGAGCAAAGATGATTTATCAAAGTTAATTCGTTGACCCGAAGCCTTACCATAAGTATGGAGGATTTTCAACACTTCATCACATTCACGGGACTCCGCCCTGATCTTCCGCTGTTTTGAGAAGGGCAATGAGCGCTTCCGTGCATAAGATGAAGAGGAAAAGGGATAGTGGGTCTCCTTGTCTCAGCCCACGTTTCGGTATAATGTTTCCTCGGGGGCTTCCATTTAAGAGGACATGGTAAGAGACTGATCGAATACAACGCATAATCCAGCTTACCCACGTTCCTGAGAATCCCATTTTCTGCATTACTGCTTCTACGAAGCTCCATTCTACTCGGTCGTAGGCCTTGCTCATATCAGTTTTAATGGCCATACGTTTTTGTCTTCCTCCTGGGTTCGTCCTTAAAGCATGGAACATTTCCTGTGCGATTAGAATATTATCGGTAATTTGTCTCCCAGCAACAAAGGCTGACTGGGTCTCGGAAATGATATTTGGGAGAACATTCTTTAGACGTTGGCACAAAAGTTTAGAAATAATCTTATAACAAACATTGCACAGACTAATTGGTCTAAATTGCCTCATTTCTTTTGGTTAATCCTTTTTGGGAATGAGACATATGTTTGTTTCATTGAGTCCAGGTAGTATTATGCCGTTATTAAGAAAGTTATTGATCATATGAATCAAATCATTCTTAACAACCTGCCAGAATTTCTGATAGAAAAGGGCAGTCATCCCATCTGGCCCTGGGGCTTTCTCTGGATGCATCGCAAAAAGAGCCGCTTTAACCTCCACTTCAGTCACTGGTCTCGTCAAGGAGTCATTCATATCCTGTGTAATAGTGTGTTTAACTTGCGCCAATGCTTCCTCCGTATCAGTTGGATTGGACGTATCGAATAGAGTACGGAAGTACCTAGTAGCAATGGTTACTATGCCTTCCTCCGAGTCTTCTTGTCTTCCCTGATCATCAAGGAGGGATGTGATTCTATTCCGAGCTCGTCTTTGTTTGGTGATCGCATGAAAGAATTTGGTGTTGCGATCTCCTTCCAAAAGCCATAGTATTCTGCTTTTTTGTTTCCAGAATAATTCTTCCGCCTTTAGAGCTTCATGTAGCTCATGGTTAGCCGCTGTGATTTCTTCAGTCGTCGCTTGGTCGTCAGAGTACAGAGCATCAACTTTTTCCTTAAGCTCAGTTACGAGCTTTTCAGAGTTCAAGATGTTCTGGCGATGCCATACGCCTATATGTTTTCGACAATTGGCAATACGGGTCGCGACCGTGGCGTTCAACGGAAGGTTTGGGTCATCCCATCCCGCTTTAATGATGTCCACGAGGCCCTCATGGTCTAACCATCTTTTGTCAAAACGGACGTTCTTTCATCTTTTAATCATATGTGTTAAGACGTTGGCTAGAACCGGACAATGGTCCGATCCCCACATGCGTAGGTATTGTATGTTAGAGTGAGGAAAGCTATCGTGCCAGTCCTCATTTCCTAGAGCTTGGTCTAGGCGGCACCGTACCACTGAACGCCCTCTCTTTCCTACCCATGACATCGGGTTTCCAGAAAATGAGAATTCTAGCATCCCACAGTCACTTATCATCTTTTTAAAAGGTAAGAAAGATGAGTCGGATCTTATTCTACCTCCTTGTTTTTCGTGGTGACTTGTAATTTCGTTAAAGTCACCTATCATGAACCATGGTCCATCTCGGTTAGACGCATAACTAGTCAAAGAATCCCAAACCATATCTCTGTGAGCAGTTACAGGATCACCATAGACGAAAGTCATATAGACTTTTTTCCATTAATAAAAGCTTCTACATCAATCAAGTGATTGTTTGAGAAAATAACATTAACTTGGAACTCATTCATAAAAAATAAAGCCAAACCCCCACTTAGACCATGGGGTTCTACTGTAAACAAGTTATCGAAACCTAAGTCGCCTTGTATCTTTTGTAGTGATGTTCGTTCATTCTTCGTCTCTGATAGGAATATTATGCCTGGATGATGCTTCCTGTGCATCTCCTCTAGGCGTCGAACTGTGAGGTCGTTCCCAATCCCTCGACAGTTCCAACTGAGTGTCCTCATATCTGAGGACTGGGGGGTTTTAGGGAACCCACCAAACCTGCATTACCGGAGCTTTCGATAGTCTGAGAGATTTTGGAATCCTTCTTGACTGCTGTGATTCCATATTTTGGCTGATTGTCGTTTGTATTGAGGAGTCCAGCTTCAGATGCGGCTCTCTTCTTTGGGGAACCTCGGCGTAGGACTTCAGTTTTCTTGTTGAACAAGGGTCCCGGAAAGATATTCCTGCTTGTTTTCTTTGAGACAGCTGATTTTAGTTTGACACCTGCACCATTTCTGTGTGATTTCTTCTTTGCATTATCTTTGTTTTCCTTAATTGTTTCACTGAGGAAGGTCTCAGACTGAACATTCTGCAGAGAAGTTGGTTTCTCTTTGTCTTCCATTGCGATCATGTCTTCTCCGAGAAGATCTTCTTCCAGGATTTCAGCATAAGCTAACTCCTCCCCTAGCAGGTCGTCATTCTCCACTATGTCCTCTATCATATCATTACTCAGGACATCCGTCAACTGTGACTCAGTCGTTGGTGCGTTCATTTGTCCCTCCTCCATATGAAAGGAAAGATCTTCGAGCGTCTTAGTTGGTGAAACGGGGTTAGCGTCTCCACCTCGTACTCTGTTTTCTTCCTGTATTCTCTGGGTCCGTGAGGGCTCCTTGTTTAGAGTATCAGTCGTACCTTGGGATCCTGGTTTGTTTTGTTTCGTACGGGGAGATTTGGAACCTCGCAGGTCGCGTGTATCAGCCGAACCATGTTGATCACGGTGGTTGTTGTGGCTGGTGTGGTAACTGTGTGATGGGGAAGGTCTTTTTCTATACTCTTCTGATTTTCTGTGTTGAGGTCTGAAATTGTTTGAGTAATTTCCTTCGTCGGTCGTCTTTCTTCGATACGTAGAGTTTGGTTGGTTGCGGGAGTCTCTCACATAAGATGGAGTATCCCTGTTTTCACGAGGAGGGAGGGAAGGTCTTCGATTCAAATCATCGTGATGAGATCTTTCGAAGGCCCTTTCCTTGTCTGATCTATTTTCTGAAGCCACCATTAGCTGTCTGTCTTGTTCTCTATTTGTGCGGGGGGAAGAAGTATGGCCATGGGTCTCCCGTGATGATGACTGATTATAAACAGGCTTAGGACCTGTTTGATTACGAGAGTGCGTCCCTGACCTGAGGTTCGGTCTTTGGAGAGTAAGCTCAGCTTCCTTCTTTGGGCAAGCCGCAACTTCATGGGTTATCAACCCACAGTGAGAGCATGATTTGAAGAGTCGTTCAAATTTTATTTGAATGGTCACCTCTTCTCCTGAGTGACATCTGATTTTCCTTGAGAACTTAAGAGGTTTGCGGCTGTCGATGGTGATAAACATGCGAGCCTCATCAACCTCCACTTTGTGAACATGTCCAATTTTATCTCCAATGCTCCTCAGGTTAAGCTCTGTCCACAGGTGCAGAGGAATTCCGGTCAACTGAACCCAAAACGACATATCCCATGGGTAATCATCATGGATAACAGGTTCCCATCGTACAAGAACAAACATGCAGAAGTTGAAATGGAATGGACCAAGATCCAGAACAGCCTGAAGGTCCTCCTCTGTTACGAAGTTAAAGAGGAATCTGCCATTACCCAGATCGTTTGCAGAGATCCGCCCTTCCATCCCCCAGTGCTGGGGCATGAATCCGATAAGCTTTTCAACATCTTGTTTCTTGGGTTTAGGACTTTGCCCATAAGGGACAGGCCATATTCATGGATCAGATGAGAGTTGTCTTGTTCGGGAAGTTGAATTGGTTCATCGTCTTCTTTCGTAAAAGGATCGATTCCTTTGAGATCTGCCATGTTAATGGAATGAGAGAAACTTGTATAATGATTTTAGGTCAAGAGAGTTTGACTGTGGATTCACAAAGGTGAAATCCAATGCCGTGAACTAGGAAAATATGTGATCCTCCGATGAGGAGATGGATACAAGATACAGAGTCTTCACGTGAAGAGCTCTCGGTCACTGCCGTCAAGGGACGTGCAGACGCTCGTCGGGGAGAGCACGGGTTTAGGAGCGCCGCCAGATCGCCGATCGCATCGCTCCCTAGGTCTTAATTGTAAGAAGAGTTAAATGGATAATAGATAATTATATAATATTATTTAACATCTTCGATTTAGCTTCTAAATTTTCTTCTTTGTCGACAAACAAAATTATTTTTGTTCTGTTCATTCCTTTTATCTCCTCTCCCCCTTTTCTTTTTTGTCGAAACTAATCTGTGTATTCAGCAAATATAATAAATAAAAAAAATCTGTTGAAGTCACTGGAGAGAGCTTAGAATATTTCTTCCCATAAGATAAAATGAGGTAAATTTTATCACTCAATTTGTCTTGGGTTTTTGATTTTACACACATTTGATATTACATCTCTTTAGTTGGGTTATTGAATCAATATAATTGCATTCAATTTTGATTTTTTCAATCAATTTAATGAAAAAAAGACAATGAATTATTTGATGCACACCACCAACCACCACGAAGAGAAGATGCATAGTNAAAAAAAAAAAAAAAAAAAAAGAAGAGAATTAAGGGCAAGAATGAGTCTCCACAGAAAAAAAAAGAAAGGAAAACAAGTACAAGAGCCTCAAGAAAGCAGATAAAACTATCTATAGAAGAAAAGACTTCGCATTGTGGTAGATGCAGACGCTCAGGACATAACACTAGAAGACGTCCTAATCATGGATGTCAAATTTACAGGCCAAATGAACAACCATCTGGTCTTAGTCAAGAAGGAGCAATCCAACAAAGCCAACCATCACAGAATTTACATTGTGATTGACAAGGCATACTATCTATATTTTGTGTATTTCTTTTTTAGTTTTGTTTGATGGATTTGGTCTTGCTCGCATCATGATGTATTTTTGTGATTATTTTGCAGGATTTTAGAAGGTCAAAGAGGTGGCAATGAAGAAGAGTACTGTATGTTTCTGGTAGGCTTGTTTTTGAATGCCATTTTTTTTAGTTTTGGTTTGTGAATAACGAGAATGATATTGTTATGGCTTTGATTAGTTAGTAACCCCAGGATTTCGATATGTTTTTGTTCTCTTGTAGCCTTGGATTTGGCATGTTTTTGTATTGGAATTGACATGTTAATGTTTTGGGTATGGTTTTCCGTTGAGAAACTCTTTTTCATGAATGCAATATGAGTTTACTTAATTTGAAAGTCCAACTTGCAGAATTTGACATGAAAATAAATTCATTACAATACATCGTACATTACAAACCAAATTCATTACAAACCCATACCACACGAGGTAAGATAAACCTAAACCGTACGAGATAAGATGAAAATACAATATGCCAATATCAACGTCGTTTTCTGTTTTACCAACTCTAAAATTTGGACCAAAACGATGCTGGTTCATATGTGGCATTCATGTCATCCACTATTAACGAACTATTTTCTCCGTGACGGAGAATGTATGACTTGGCCAAAAGTTAAACATATGACTTGATATATTAAAATTTTAAAACATTATGTATTTGCACAGTGGTAAATGTCATGCATAAATTGCATATATGATAAAACTTTGGGCATGTTTTGGCCAATTTTCCCAACTGATAAAGTTTGAAATACTTCTAAGACAATATATACATCTCAAAATCAAGTTAGAATCTCAACTTATAAATTCATATATGATATATATAGGTAAAGTTTGAAATACTTGTGAGACAACATGTATCTCAATATCTACTTAGAGTTTCAACTTGTAATTTCAATAAAGTATACACATTCGGTTGATTTATATTAATTTGATATTAATAAAATAAGCTTAATTATAATTATGTAGGTCTTAAATTATGTTTTCGATTTTATGATATGTTTAAGGTTTGTCTGAGTTATTTAATTATGATACGGCTTAGTTATCTAAATTAGACGGCTGAGTTATCTAAACGAAATGGCTGAGTTATAAAAACATACCATAAGTTAAATACAAAATACACATACAATACGTCAAATAAGAAATAGAAAAAATAGAAGGTTCATGAGTAGTAAATCAGTGGAACTGCTTCATCATATCATATCCTTCTTCATCGAGGATTTCTGCTGCCATCTTCACCAGTAAAACCTGAATATTTGCATCGCATATCCCATCAAAACTTACTCCCAGCGCTTGTGGGAACATAAATTCGCACAACGTATTTTAGGAAAGTGAATCAATAATTGGGTCCCAAAAGTTCTGAAAATAGAAACTCGATAAAAGGTAATATGTTATTAAGAAAAGGATTTCCGCACAAAGGAAATTTTACAAAGCCTAAATCTCTAAGTGCAAAAAATCAGAGAATGAGAACCTGACTCTAGGACTATATATCGATATCTATATATATTTGGCAATTCTAAGCTTTAATTAGCCTAATTCCCGATGTGGGAACCTATATCCTTGTCTTTCCACCGACTTCACGGATTCTTCAAAAAGTCCATGACACTCTTCCTGCCGCCTCGGCCTGATTTCTTCCTTTGCCTCCGGTTTGGTAATTTCTTCGGTTCAATTCTTCGGTTTATTTTAAGTGAATGTTTTGTCGTTCTTGATAGATAAAACGCCTCGATGTTTTCTGTAAAACAACGAGAAGTATATGGGAACATCGATAAGTCTTCAAAACCTTCCGAAGACAAAGAGCAGACATGCATGATCATATCCGGCTTGGCCTTATTTTGAGGAGAAAGATAGGTCGAGCCGACCAGGATACTTGATGATTATACCGTGCGTCCGTCCAGCTCGGCAGGGCAGCAAGGAAGACCGTCAGATGCGGGTCGGGAAATGAGATGCAGTACATGGAATGGCCGAGCCGTCCATCTGGCTCGGCATGGGACGCATCACAGGACACGGGAAATGGAATGGCCAAGCCGTCCATCCTGCTCGGCATGGGACGCAACACGGGACGTGATACGCCACAGAATATAGCATCGAGATGCGAAAATGGAACATCGGGTCAGTATCGGGCTGAAGCATCAGACAAGACGGGACGCGGGAAGCAGCTTGAACAGGACCAGATTTCTCGGCGCACGGACAGAGGTTATCGGGTTACAAAACATGGCAAGTCGATGTCTCGAGACGGAATGACGTTTGCCCCAACCGAACAACCCGTGCATCGTGACCGTCTCGTGTATCGTATCGACCCTCAGGCATCTGGATCAGGCCTTCGATTGGATCCACGACCAGACGATCGAATCAGCCGAGACACTGAGGTTATTTCCCGAACAACTCGACAAAAGAAGACGATCGATCAAGCCAGAATTCCCTTGACACGAGAAGAATCCGAAGATGACTGAGAGTTCTCACTTTTGGCATGTACCGCTCGTACCAATGATCGGGACGCGAATCAAGAATTTGATTTTGAGTCGATCTTGGAGTTTTCTCTCAGACCGATTTCTAAGCCAAGGATTCTAAGGCTATCTGAAGATTTGTCTCGAGCCAAAACACACTTTGCTCTATTGGATCACCCGATGGCACGTGCTGGACCAATCTCTCTCGTCCGCATCTCGACCAGTGCATCGACAATGAACCTGGGCGGTAGCCGAATGGTCACTTCGACCAAAAACGCGTGAATTCAAATAGTCTTTGACTGATTTGAATTTTCTAGTCTTTTCTTCTTTGCATGCTTCTTGTTTATCGTAAAACATTAATATTTCTATTCCTTATTTTCGAATACTTAAGTGTATAAGTATTCGTTCATTTTTAATAAAAAATCAGACTTCGCTTAATTTTTATCTTTCGATTGAGAACTTTCTCTCGTTGTTCTTTGATAAGAAATTTTCCAACACTTGGTGCGTAAGATCCAAGTACACAACCTCACCTTTTAGCTGATCTTGTGTGTCATATCAAGAACCTAAGGGGAGTGGGAATATCGGTGGCCTTCTGCAACCATCGTGCGACCCTTCGTTCCATCCGATCTGCTGTGTGTTTTCAACTTGATCCGGCCAGATCCGTATCAAACTATACCGACTGAGTGATCCTCTAATTCAGGACGTATCAAAGTGGTATCAGAGCCACTCAATTCGGTATCTCTGAAACTTTTCATCTTCTCATCTCTCATCATCTTCTTCTAAATATTTCTCACTGGATCCGGGCTATCCTTTACTTCCCTAGTGATCACCTAATCAGTAATATTTTTTTTTAAAAAGAGAGAAACATTAAAAGAAAAAAGGTTATCATAGGTTTGAATCACGACCGAAGAGAAATCCAGGGGGGNCGGGGGGGGGGGGGAGTGGTGAAGAGGAAGCCTGCTGGCTGAAGAGAAACCTAGCCTTAGGATAGTTAAAGCGGATTCCATCAAAATTCTTCTTTCCCCAATTATTCTCTTGTTACTTGGGTGTTCCATAAGGTGTTCGGATTAGATCTACGTGAACCTTGAGAGAAATTTCGTGTCACCAAAAATTGAGGGAAAAACGTGAGTGGGGGAGTTTTAAACACGCGAGTGGAGAGGAATTTTTACTTTGACTTGTTTGTTTCTTCTTTTCAGAACAAATGGAAAAAGAGGACCGACCAGAAACTTCTACTGCCGGATTTTCCAACTTGCAAATGAGAGCTTTAAATGATAACATGAGTCGCTTAATGAATGCAGGTTTGGAGCAGATCCATGCAAGGATTGATGAACTGCAAACACAAACTCAACAAGACCATGCTCCACGCAGAAACCGGCCTAGGCGTCCAAGTCGGTCTGAGGAGGAAATGGATGAAGAAATCAACGAAGAAGACCGAACACACTACCGTCCGAGACAAGGTACCCGAAACCGTTAGCAAGGTAATGTGAATCGTTTTGCTAGAAGAAATGAGCGTGTGGATGATGGTATAGGTAGTATCAAACTTAAAATTCCTACCTTTAGTGGCAAAAATGACCCAGACGCGTACCTTGAATGGGAAAAGAAAGTTAAACTCATTTTTTATTGCAAAAACTTTTCTGAAATAAAAAAGGTTAGGTTGGCCGCGGCTGAATTCACTGGCTATGCTATTAATTGGTATGATCAAGTGTTGCTTCTCAGGAGACGAACAGGTGGTGATCCAATTTCAACATGGGAAGATCCAACCTCGCTCATGAGAAAAAGGTTTATTCCAAACCATTATAGCCGAGAACTTCACCAAAAGCTCAGACGGCTCAACCAGGATTTAAGAGTGTGGAAGAATATTACTAGGAGATGGAAATCCTTATGATAAAGGCGGATATAGAGGAAACCCTTGAAGCAACGAAGGCGCGGTTCATTGGAGGATTGAGTCGTGAACTACATGACCGCATGGAACTCCAGGACTTTGAAAGTATCGAAGAGATGTTGCATAAGGCCATTCTGCTGGAGAAACAATCCAAAAGAAAGGGTTTTTCCAAACCACCATATGCCGTGCAAGCCAAACCATCTTATCCAGACAAAGGTAACTCTTCGGCCCTAGTTCCTTCTGATTCCAAAACTAACAACTTCTCTTCTCGTTTTGACAAAAATAAAGCCGTGGGAACCACGAGCAGAGCCAGGGATATCATGTGTTTCAAATGCCAGGGCTCAGGTCACTACGCAAGCAGTTTTCCAAACCAAAAGACAATGATCTTACGTGACAATGGAGAAGTTGAATCGGAATCCGAAGAAAAAGATGATGGACCGATCTTTGATGAAGGACCGGACAATGAGTTCTTCGATTACCCGGCCCAGGGACAACTCCTAGTCACCCGGAGAACTCTTAATATCCAGCCCAAAACAGAGGAAGCATAACAAAGGGAGAATTTGTTTCATTCTCGTTGCTGTGTCAGGGTAAAATTTGTTCTCTTATCATTGATGGGGGCAGCTGTACTAATGTCGCTACCGATGTTTTGGTCAGGAAACTCGGTCTCGAGACACGCCCCCACCCGCGTCCCTTTAAACTTGAATGGCTAAACTATGCGGGCAAGCTTCGCGTCCCGGAACAAGTCACGATACCGATCAGGATATGCCGGTACAGCGATGAAATCGTGTGCAATGTCCTTCCGATGGACGCCAGCCATATTCTTCTCGGTCGACCGTGGTAGTACGATAAGAAAGCGATCCACGATGGATTCACAAACCGCCATTTCTTCGACCACGATGGCAAGAAAATCACATTGGTCCCTCTCTCACCATCAGAAGTTAATCACGACCAAATTCAACTAAAGAAAAGTCGTGATGCATACGGGGACAAAGAAGAACCTAAGACGGCTAAGAAAAATTATAACTTCCTGGCCAAGCAAGGACAGGTCAGAAATTTTTTTTTCTCCCAGGCTCCTTTCCTTTTATTGGTTTATAAAGAAACTCTTATGGCATCTTCTAACCTTGCACCAGAGCTTCCAAGTGATCTTCAAGACATTCTGCAGGACTTCGAAGATGTTTGCCCTGAAGAAAATCCGAAAGGATTGCCTCCGGTCAGGGGAATTGAACACCAAATAGATTTTGTTCCCGGAGCTTCTCTTCCCAACCGTCCAGCCTACAGAACCAACCCGGTTGAAGCCAAGGAGTTGCAAAAACAAATTGGAGAACTCTTGGACAAAGGTTATGATATGAGATTCAAACTGAATCTCTTGGAAGCGACGGGGATGGGAAACAAAGGCTGGCTTTCACGCTCTCTCCTTTGGTTCAGTGGTTGAACGAATGATGGACTCAAGGCTCACCGGTGCAAGACTTGAGGGATGGGATCTAACAAGTTGGCGTTGACGTTCTCCCTTGTTGAATCAAAGAGTGGTAGGTGTTGGTGGATCGAATGGCACCACAGAGATGATGGTATGGTCTCTGATACTGCACGGCAATCTAGTTCTAAGTGAATCCACACAAAGAACAAGATCAAATCTCTCAAGGCAAGCCGGCGCCTATACTCTTAGAAGATCTGCATTATCTTATTGATATGAGGGTAAAAAGTTGTGTCTTACAAAGCTGCATGTGGGACTTTATTAATACTCCGTCACCTTGAACCTTCTAGGGTTCGACTCTAATGAAAAACAGGCAAGCAAAGACTCAAAACAACAGGACTTTTAAAGGAAAACTACAAAGTAACTGGATGCTCTATGCATAGTCACCATTGGCGGTCATCATCATAACTCGTTGGTTTGGACAGTCTCTCGCCATATGCCCCCTGCCTTGACACTTGAAACATGTTATGTCTCGAGTTCTATTGACAGTGTTAGGAAACTTAGCTTGCTCTGGTCGGTTGGGCTTAGGTGGTTCGGCGGTTTTTCCTTTGAACCGTGAGTCTATCTCAATGGCCTTCCCTTTGTCGACCAGCTTGGTGCTAGATGCCCATGCGGGTTGGGTTTTGCCACGGCCGGTCAGTGCAGTCTTGCGTTTAACTTGCTGCTCTACTTGAACTGCAAGGTGAAGTACTTCGCGCAAGCTATGGTATTAGGGTCTTTTTTCCTTCCTGGCGATCCTTTCTTGTAAGCCATCCACAAATTGTGCCATCAGTGCCTCCTCAGACTCCTCTAGTTCTAGTGAGTTCATCAGCTTCTCAAACTCTTCAAAGTATTCGTCTACTGATCTTTTTCCCTGTGATATACGAAAACGTTTCTGTAAATCTCTATGGTAATGTTCTGGCACATACCTTGACCTTATGAGGTATTTCATGTCACTCCATCTCGTGATTGGTCCAAACTGCTGCATCCTCCTGTCTGCTAGGGTCCTGTCCCACCATGCTAGAGCATTCTCGGTGAGTTGTGCAGCTGCCACGGCTACTTTCTTTCCTTCTCCATAGCCATAACATTCAAAGATATATTCTAGGCGTCCCTCCCAGTCCATATAGACCTCCGGGTTAGATTTGTCTGCAAAAGTAGGTGGGGTTAGCTTAATTTCATGATTTTTCTCTCTAGGTGCTACCTCTCTTTCACGGTGCCTACGAGGGTTATGCCTCCTCGGAGGTGGTTGATGCCGACGGTCAGGGGGATCATTCTTGAGGTCAGGCATGTTGTCATCCGTGGTTTTTTCCTCCTCTTCTCTCTGGCATGGTTGTTTGTTCCGAACGGCCTCGCGCCTTGGTCGCTGCTCCAAACGGTCCAGACATGTTCCAAGATTTCGGCCAAGTCCTTCCATTGTGTTCCTCATCTCCTCTCTAATGGGAGCCATCATTTGTGCCACGGTTTCTGGTTGGTTAGCTCCCATGTTCTCTGGTTAACTGCTTGTCTTGCACTTACAAAAACAACAAGTAGTCAAAGCACCAAGGTAGATAAACAATAAACTAGGTTTCCGACAAGTAAGAAATATATTTTATTTTTTTTTGTAATTAACTATGAATGCAACTAAATGGAAATAACAAACGAATGCACGATTTTTCTTCTGTTTTTCTCTACTTATATGGATGCAAGCAATCTCTAGTATGGAAATTAAAATGAATGCAATATTGGCCGAATGATATGAATGCTGAAATCAAACAATCTCCTTTTTTTAAAAAAAAATTTGTAAAACGGAATCAAGCAAGCAAACAAGACAACTAGCAAGCAATACTAAAGCTTATAGGTGTAGAAACCCAAAGGTATGAACCTTTGTCTCTGATACCAGATGATATGAGATTCAAACTGAATCACTTGGAAGCGATGGGGATGGGAAACAAAGGCTGGCTTTCATGCTCTCTCCTTTGGTTCAGTGGTTGGACGAGTGATGGACTCAAGGCTCACGGGTTCAAGACTTGAGGGATGGGATCTAACAAGTTGCCTTTGACGCTCTCCCTTGTTGAATAAAAGAGTGGTAAGTGTTGGTGGATCGAATGGCACCACAGAGATGATGATGGTATGGTCTCTGATACTGCACGACAATCTAGTTCTAAGTGAATCCACACAAAGAACAAGATCAAATCTCTCAAGGCAAGCCGGTGCCTATACTCTTAAAAGAACTGCGTTATATTATTGATATGAGGGTAAAAATTTGTGTCTTACAAAGCTGCATGTGGGACTTTATTAATAGTCCGTCAGCTTGAACCTTCTAGGGTTTGACTCTAATGAAAAACAGCAAGCAAAGACTCAAAACAACAGGACTTTTAAATGAAAACTACAAAGCAACCGAATGCTCTATGCAAAGAGCTTAACGTTTTATTATTGAAACAAATAAGAAAAGAAACTTTAAACTTAGACTAAGGACGAGCTGTTGGTCTTAGGCTTGGTCATTGATGAAACTTGGATCACCTGCATAAGAACCAAAGTAATTAAACCACTTACATTGATGCGTGTTTGGTCCTGTTGAGACTGACTTGAGCTTGGCTTGGTCCGATCCTTCTCCTCGGTCTTGGTCCATGTATTCTTCTTCTTGAGTGTCCTCGGAATCCCCATCTTCAACGTCTTCAAAGTCTTGTGCCTCCTTGTCTTTGTGGTTAATTCCTTGGTGCGTGACCGTGTGCGCAGACTGCCATGCCATAAACAACATCACGGTAAAGTACAGACATCCCATTCCTAGGCTAGAAGACATGCTTGAGGAATTGCATGGTTCTTCTGTGTTTACAAAGATTGACTTGAAAAGTTGCTATCACCAAATTCATATGAAAGAAGGTGATGAATGGAAGACTGCATTTAAAACAAAGTTAGGATTGTATGAATTGTTGGTTATGCCTTTCGGATTAACTAATGCACCTAGCACCTTTATGCATCTCATGAATCATGTGCTTAGATCATTCATAGGTCATTTTGTGGTCGTGTATTTTGATGATATTATCATCTACAGCAAAGACCTGGAAGAACATAAAAGGCATTTACGTTTGGTCCTTGAAGTACTTAGGAAAGAACAATTGTTTGCTAATATAAAGAAATGTTCTTTTGGGATAGATAACGTGGTCTTTTTAGGTTTTGTTGTTGGTACAGATGGGCTACGAGTAGATGAGGAGAAGGTACAAGCTATCCGGGACTGGCCAAGTCCAAAGACCATCACCGAGGTCAGAAGTTTCCATGGACTGGCAGGATTTTACCAACGGTTCGTACCAAACTTCAGTACCATTGCAGCTCCGCTTACTGAGGTGGTTAAGAAGTGTGTGGGTTTCAAGTGGGAGCAAGCTCAGGAGGACGCTTTTCAAACACTAAAAGGGCAGTTAACTCAAGCTCCTTTACTTGTTCTTCCAGATTTTTCTAAAACTTTTGAAATAGAATGTGATGCCTCATGCGTGGGAATTGGTGCTGTTTTGATGCAGAAGAAGAGGCCGGTGGCATACTTCAGTGAAAAACTTGGTGGAGCCACGCTGAACTACCCAACTTATGATAAAAAGCTGTATGCTTTGGTAAGGGCGCTCCAAACGTGGCAACACTATCTTTGGCCCAAAGAATTTGTGATACACACGGACCAACAGTCTCTGAGGCATCTTAAAGGACAAAAAAAGTTGAAAAAAAGGAATGCCCGCTGGGTGGAATTCATTGAAACATTCCCTTACGTCATCAAATACAAACAAGGTAAGGAAAATGTGGTCGCTGATGCCTTATCCTGAAGGTATGTTCTTCCTTCAGCCCTAGAAACAAAGTTGCTTGGATTTGAGTTTGTTAAGGACCTATACGCATCTGACCCAGACTTTAAAGAAGTTTTTAAGAAGTGCACAAAGGTCGCATATGGGAAATACTATCAAGTCTCCGGATTTTTATTCTTTGATAACCATCTTTGTGTTCCCCAATGTTCTTTGAGGGAGATATTTCTTAGGGAAGCTCACGGTGGTGGACTCATGGGACACTTTGGAATCAAGAAAGCCCATAAGGTTGTCTACGAACATTTCTTCTGGCCGAGGTTGATGAAAGATGTGGAAAGAATTTGCTATCGATGCGTGGTTTGCAAAAAATCAAAAACAAGGAGTTAAAACCAAGGTTTGTATTCTGCTCTTCCTATTCCTGAGCATCCGTGGGTTGATCTCTCCATGGACTTTGTCTTAGGGTTACCGTGAACCAAAACCGGTTGAGATTCTATTTTTGTGGTGGTTGATAGGTTTTCTAAGATGGCCCATTTTATCCTTTGTCATAAATCTGATGATGTTGTGCATGTGGCCGACTTGTTTTTTAGGGAAGTGGTTAGATTACATGGAATGCCTAAAACAATCGTGTCTGATAGGGATGTTAAGTTCCTTAGCTACTTCTGGAAAACTCTGTGGTCAAAATTAGGAACCAAACTTCTGTTTTCAACCACATGTCATCCTCAAACCGATGGTCAGACTGAAGTAGTGAACCGTACGTTGTCTGCCTTGCTTAGGTCAAGAAACATCTTAAGTCGTGGGAAGAATGTCTGCCGCATGTTAAGTTTGCTTATAATCACTCAAAACATTCGTCCACCAAATTTTCACCCTTTGAAATTGTTTATGGTTTTAACCCTATGTCTCCACTTGATTTCGTTCCTTTGCCTATGAGTAAAAGAGTTAGTACAGATGGCAAAAAGAAGGCGGGAAGCATTAAAAAGTTACATGATAAGGTCCGTGCCAACATCAAGGCTAAAACTGTGGTCTATGAGAAGAAAGCCAACCGGAAAAGAAAGGAGAAGAGTTTCAAGGTGGGAGAACTGGTATGGGTGCACTTAAGGAAGAAACGATTCCCGGACGGAAAAAAATCCAAACTCATTCCGCGGGTCGATGGTCCTTTCCAAATTATTCAGAAAATGGGCAATAATGCATACCGCCTTGATTTGCAAGGTAAGTATGATGTTTCTCCTAGCTTTAATGCATCTGATCTCTCCCCTTTTCTGGCAGATGTTCCTGATTTGTGGACAAATCCTTTTCAAGATGAGGGGAGTGATGCGCCGCAGAATATAGCATCTGGAGGCAAAAACCGAACATCAAGTCAGTATCAGGCTAAAGCATCGGACAAGATGGGACGCGGGAAGCAGCTTGAAGCGGACCAGATTTCTCGGGGCACGGACGGAGGTTATCGGGTTAGAAAACATGGCGAGTCGATGTCTCGAGATGGAATGACGTTTACCCCAACCGAACAACCCGTGCATCGTGACTGTGTCGTGTATCGGATCGACCCTCGGGCATCCGGATCAGGCCTTCGATTGGATCCACGACCAGACGATCGAATTAGCCGAGACACTGAGGTTATTTCCCGAAGAACTCGACAAAAGAAGAGGATCGATCAAGCTAGAATTCCCTTGACACGGGAAGAATCCTAAGATGATTGAGAGTTCTCACTTTTGGCCCGTACTGCTCGTACCAATGATAGGGACGCGAATCAAGAATTTGATTTTGAGTCAATCTTGGAGTTTTCTCTGGGACCGATTTCTAAGCCAAGGATTCTAAGGCTATCTGAAGATTTGTCTCGAGTCAAAACACACTTTGCTCTATTAGATCACCCGATGGCACGTGCTGGACCAATCTCTCTCGTCCGTGTCTCGACCAGTGCATCAGCAATGAATCTGGATGGTAGCCGAATGGTCACTTCGACCAAAAACGCGTGAATTCAAAGTCTTTGACTGATTTGAATTTTCTAGTCTTTCCTTCTTTGCATACTTCTTGTTTATCGTAAACCATTAATATTTCTATTCCCTATTTTCGAAAACTTCAGTGTATAAGTATTGGATCATTTTTAATCAAAAATCAGACTTTACTTAATTTTTATCTTTCGATTGAGAACTTTCTCTCGTTGTTCTTTGATAAGAAATTTTCCAACAGTTGGTGCGTAATATCCAAGTACACAACCTCACCTTCTAGCTAATCTTGTGTGTCATATCAAGAAGCTAAGACGAGTGGGAATATCGGTGGCCTTCCGCAACCATCGTGCGACTCTTCGTTCCATCCGATCTGCCGAGTCTTTTTAACTTGATCCGGCCAGATCCGTATCCAATTATACCGCCTGAGTGATCCTCTAATTCAGGAGGTATCAGGACGCATGGCGGGACGCAGGACACGGAATTCGTCGAGCCTTCCATCCGCCTTGACATGGGATGCGGCACGGGATGCGACACGGAATGGTCGAGCCATCCGTCTGGCTCAGCGTGGGATGTGGCGCAGGATACATCATGGGACGCGTGACACGGAATGGCAGGCCCTCCATTCAGCTCGGCATGGGACGTTACGTGGGATGCGGCACGGGACGCGTCATGGGATGCGGGACACAGGACACTGAATTGGCCGAGCCGTCCGTCTGGCACTGCATGGGATGCGGCACGGGACGTGTTGATAGAAATCTCGGAGACGTCCTGGACAAATCTAAGTTGGACCGTTCGGATGACATGGAACATGGAACGCAGCATGAAACAGAGCAGGAAAGCCGAGACAAACGTGGGATTGACCAGGCTAAACGAGGAGCAGAATCTATGTCTCAAGACAGAATGGAGGTTTCCCGAGCCAAACAGTCAGAACATCGAGACACGGGTCTATCGGAACGTACCGAACACGCTGCAGAATACCGATTCCGGGCCACGGGCGAGTCGCACAGAATTTCACCACCCAATGATCGATTCACTCGGGCCAGATGAGACATTGCCCGTAGTAACTACCGAGAAGAGTCACCCGATACAGATACCCGATAGCCGAGCCAACTTGCAACGATTTCAACTTGCACAATCCGATCGACTTTTCTTCCGGACAAAACTCTAAGGAACGCTTCCTAGGGCTATTGGAATGATCGAACGAGAGACAATTCAGTTTGCTCGACAGGATTACAACTTGACCGAGACACCGAGTGTTTGCTGCATCCGCGTCCTGGACTGACCGAATCAAACATCGAGGATGTACCTGGACAGGTAGCCGAAGGGTCGTTTTTCTCCGATACGTGCCATTTTCGAATTTAAACTTCTCCTATTTAATTTTTGCTTGCAATAATGTTCTGCATGGCCTTGGTTTCCGTGTAACTTTTATTATTTCCTTAAACTCCTTGTCGAATGCTTCCTTGTATAAGTATTCGACTAACCGAGCAATAATACTCATACTTCCTTTTTATTAAAAATCCGAGATTGTATCTCTTTGTTCATTGTGTTCTTCTTGTTGCTTGAAAGGTTATTCCACTCAACAAACTTCCTCCTTAAGTGGATCTAGTGAGTCATATCTAGACACTTGGAGCCGGGAATATCTGGGGCTATTCCGCAACCTCAGGGCGACCCTACAATCCATCTCACGGCCACACGAAGCTAGTAGGTTCCGGGCTAAAATATATCCCGCACCGTGCTGAAAGCCTAACTCCTGGCTTCCGACTCATCACGTGGTATCAGAGCCACTTTCAGCCGGTATTTCAATATTTTATTTTCATCTTCTCATCTCTTACAAAATTCTGAAAATACTTGTTTTCTGTCTATCTTAAAAACAGGTGATTTGGGCTATTCTTTCCAAACTCGTTTTATATTCAAAATATATATATAATAAAAAAAAAGATACAACTTGTTTTGGGGACTAAAGAGAAATCCAGTTCGGATAGTTAAAACAAATCCCCGCCAAAAATCTTGCAATCTTCCTATCTTTTCTTTCTAAGATTTGTTGTTTGATTTGCTTGGATAGTTGGCAATTAAGTTCCTTTGAACTTTGAGATTATCTTGCGTGAGATCCAGATTTAAAAGTGTGAGGTTGAGTGGGTGAGGAAACAAAACACACTAGAGGAGTGTTATTTTAACCCGTTTGTTAAGTAACGTTCAGGATGAACTATGAAGAGGAGGACCATCCCCAGGCATCCAACACTGGAATATCCAACATACAAATGAGAGCCTTAAATGATAACATGAGCCGCTTATTGAATGCAGGTTTAGAACAGATCCATGCTCGGATCAACGAGATCCAGTCCATTTCACCGGACTACGGGCCAAGAAGGAGCCGACGAAGGAGACCAAGCCGGTCAGAAGATGAGAACGCGGAAGAATATTATCAGGACAACCGTTCTACCACACAAAACCGCCGAGGTAACAGAAACCGCGAGGAAGGTAACCCTTTTGCTAGACGTCCTGAACGAACTGATGAAGGACTAGGTGGTTTGAAACTTAAAATACCTACGTTCAATGGCAAAAATGATCCTGACGCTTATTTAGAATGGGAAAGGAAAGTAGAACTCATCTTTGATTGTCATAACTTTTCAGAAATTAAAAAGGTTAGGTTAGATGCCACTGAATTTTCTGGCTATGCTATTAACTGGTATGATCAAGTGATGTTGCTTAGGAGAAGAACAGGTGGAACACCTATTTCCTCTTGGGACGAACTTACTTCTCTGATGCGCAAAAGGTTTGTACCAAGCCATTACAACCGTGAGCTACACCAGAAACTCAGGGGACTAAACCAAGGGACCAGGAGCGTGGAGGAATATTTCCAAGAAATGGAAATCGTGATGATTAAAGCAGATATTGACGAAACGCTGGAAGCAACCATGGCCAGGTTTTTGGGAGGACTTAACCGTGACCTTCAGGACCGGATGGAGCTTCAGGAGTATGAGAGCATTGAGGAGAGGCTCCACAAAGCAATTCTGCTGGAACAACAATCCAAGAGGAGGAGACCTTCTAAACCAGTCAACGCACCAAAACCAACGTATATAGAAAAAGGTAAGTCCATCGTACCGAACACTTTTGATGCTAAAACTAACAGTTTCTCTTCACGTTTTAACAAAGGCAAGGCCGTGGATAACACGAGCAGAGCTAGAGACATGAGGTGCTTTAAATGTCAGGGAATGGGACATTATGCCAACAAATGTCCGAACCAAAAGGTGATGATCATCAGAGACAATGGAGAAGTGGAGTCAGAGGATGAAAAGGAAGACACCGGACCGATCTTTGATGAAGAACCAGAAGAAGAATCCTTCGACTATCCAGCTGCCGGACAGTTACTTGTGACCCGGCGCTCCCTGAACATTCAGCCAAAAACAGGACAGACCGAGCAAAGGGAGAATCTCTTTCACTCACGTTGTTTCATTAATGACAAGGTTTGTTCTTTGATAATAGACGGTGGGAGTTGCACTAACGTTGCTAGCAACATGCTTGTCAGGAAACTTGGCCTTGAAAGACGTCCGCATCCTAAGCCATTCAAGCTGGAGTGGTTGAATGAAGAAGGAGAATTCAGCGTAAAAGAACAAGTCACGGTGCCCATAACCATTGGACAATACTCGGACGAAATCACATGTGATGTTCTACCGATGGACGCGAGCCATATCCTGCTGGGACGACCGTGGCAGTTCGACAAAAGGGCGGTCCATGATGGTTTCACCAACCGCCACTCTTTCGATCATCACGGGAAGAAAATTACTTTGGTTCCTCTGTCTCCGGCCGATGTACATCAAGATGAGATTCAAATGAAAAAGAGCCGCGACCTAGACAAACAAAAGGAGGTGAGCAAGGGCAAGAAACCCAATCTTTACATCAAGTCCAATCAGGTAAGAAAATCCTTGTTTTCTCGACCATCTTTTGTTTTGATTGTTTGTAAAGAACCATTAACTGTTTCTGACCATGCACCGGAGCTTTGGAGTAGTTTGCAAAGTCTTACACAGGAATTCACAGATGTTTTTCCGGAAGAGAACCCTAAGCCCATGCGCAGTCCCGGTCCTTCTTGTTCCCAAGAAAGATGGTACATGACGCATGTGTGTGGACTGCCGTGCTGATGGGAATCAGTACATGCATCGGGACGGTGGAATGGAAAGCAGCTCGAACGATGAGGAACA
Source organism: Sisymbrium altissimum (assembly GCA_900406495.1). Taxonomy (NCBI): domain Eukaryota; kingdom Viridiplantae; phylum Streptophyta; class Magnoliopsida; order Brassicales; family Brassicaceae; genus Sisymbrium; species Sisymbrium altissimum. The sequence goes on along the minus strand of OVBI01002126.1, from coordinate 2,150 downwards.
GCTTGAACCAGAGCACGGAACAAGGAGCAAATGTGTTGGAATGGCGAATAAGGAACATAGGAGGAAGATTGCCCGAGGACTCGACCTTGTGCATCATGACTCGACCTTGTGCATCATCCGGGTGACCTAGCTAACCACCTAGCCGACACACGAGAGTAGCCGAGGGGTCATTTTGACCAAAAACTCGTGGATTCAAGGGTCATTCTTCGTGGATTTAATTTTAGTCTTCATTTCTATTTCCTAAGTAATAAATTCAGTTGAAAAACTCTATACGTACTCTTCTTCTTCGACGAGAATAATAATCAATCTTTTTATCAAAATATTTTCTAAGTATTGAGAAGCGATTTCTCTTGCTCTTTCTGAACAACTCTGGTTGCTGGTGCGTATATCTATCAACCTCGTTTGGATTCTGTGGTGTGTATATCTACTAAGTCTCAGGCTGGGATCATCAAAGTCAGCTCATAGGCTTTGTTCGAACACCCTTCACTCCACATCTCCTTCAATCCGGTGCTAATAGCCCACGATTGGAAGGATTATCCATACCGCTTAAGATAAGATCTCCGGGAGTGTGTCAAGTGGTATCAGAGCAGATCTTAAGCTTGGTACTTTGTCTTTCAAATTCATTTCATCTTTTTTCTTCTCTAAATTCTGTTCTGTTTTCTTTATTTAATCCGGGCCATCCATTACTTCCATTGCAAGTCTATTTTTTTTTTTTTTTAAAAGAGTTTCAAACGATCTGGAAGTGGTGACAGAGTAATCCTGCTTGCTGAGGAGAAATCCAGCCTTTGGGTGGTTAAAAAGGATTCCCTCTTCATTCGCTTCTCTATTTTCTTACTCGGGGTATTTGAGTTTGTTCCATTGGTTTGACTAAGTTTTGTTCTCTAAGAACTCATTGAAATCGCTTGATTCGCCAAAGAAATCTGAGAGCAAACATTAAGTGAGGAAACAAACACTTGAGGGTTTTCTTGACAAGTTTGCTTAGAGTTTCCAGGAACCATGTCAAACATCAACAATCCGCAGGATAATGAGGAGCAACCAAACGCTAACCAACTTTTAATTGAGGCTTTGTTAGCACAGGTACAACAAATGATGAGAAAGGAGCATGTGACTATTCATCTACGTCTTGACGAGCTGGAGAATCTTCATAAGTTTCGCTCACCCGCGAGAAGAAACTGGCGAGAGTCCAGGAGACGGACCATGGACGGTCCGGCCGATGATTATTACAGCCGTGATGAATCTGACCAGGAGGGTCAAAGGAGAACCGATCAAAACAGAGAAAACAGGGTGAGAAATTTTGATGACTTTTCTAACCTTAAAATGAAAATTCCTTCTTTTCATGGCAGAAATGATCCGGATGCTTACTTGGAATGGGAAAAGAAGATTCAGCTTGTCTTTGACTGTCAAACTATTCCGAGTATAACAAGGTAAGGATCGCAGCCACTGAGTTTTATGATTATGCTATTAACTAGTGGGATCAGCTTGTGACAAGCAGGAGACACAATGGTGAACCGTCTGTGGGAACTTGGACAGAACTCAAAAGGATAATGAGAAAGCGGTTCGTGCCAACCACTATCACCGTGATCTTCATCAGAAGTTGAGAAGGCATTATCAAGGTTCTAAAAACGTTGAGGATTATTATCAAGAAATGGAAACCTTGCTGATCAAGGCAGATGTTACCGAGGATAGAGAAGCCACCATGGCTCGATTTTTAGGTGGTCGGAACCGTGAGATTCAAGACAAGCTGCAGATGGAACACTATGTCAAACTCAACGAGATGTTGCATAACACAATTTTGGTGGAACAACAACTCAAGAGGAGGGGTACGACCCACGCTCCTTACGGTACCACCAAGACTACATCGAACACCTCGACCAGCCATGCTACCCCGACTGACAAAGATAAGTTTTTTTCTCGACCAAAAACTGATTTTAATGCTAATCTGGTTGCTCATGACTCCAAGGGAAAAGGAATAGCTGAGGGAGCAAGGAACCGGGATGTTAGGTGCTACAAATGCCAAGGGAGAGGTCATTACGCCCATGAGTGCACCAATCGCCGAACCATGATTTTGTTGGACAACGGAGAGTATGAAACCGAAATGGAAGAAGTGGTGTCAGATTCCTTGTCATCAGAACGTGAGGATGGTTTGGTTC
>OVBI01002125.1:0-23814 GCA_900406495.1 Sisymbrium altissimum | reverse complement strand
TAATACAATTATAAAATTTAGAAATTTTTCTTAATTTAAAATTTAGAAATTATCCTTAATTTAAAATATTGATGTAGAATGATACTATTGGTTGTTAAAAGAATTTTAATCCTATGTGGACAGTCTCAATAATATATATTTTATCTTATATTTTAAATTAAAAAGTTTCCAAATCTAATATTAAGTTAACTTTTTGTTTAATTAAAATTTATAGATAATTTCTTTATGTATAATTTTAAATTAGAAAGTTTCCTAATCTAGGATTGTTTTTTTTGTTTAACAGAAATTTATAGATAATTTCCTTATCTTTTTTATTTTTCCAATTAATAATACAATTATAAAATTTAGAAATTTTCCTTAATTTAAAATTTAGAAATTTTCCTCAATTTAAAATGTTGATGTGGAATAATACTATTGATTGTTAAAAAAATTTTAATCCTATGTGGATACTCTCAATGGCATTTAGCTTCAACTTTTATATATTAATAGATTTTGTTTATCTCACCACTTCATTTTTTATTCTCTGTGAAGATATGGTTCTTGTATGTATGTCTACAGCGTTAGAACTCGAGTTTTTCTCTCCGAACAAACTTTTCTTCTTCTTATATACGTTTCCGGTTTCCCTCTGCTGTGAAACCTACTGGAGGTGTTAAAGTAACACACAGAAAAACTATGAAGTGCGATGCAATAGAAATAATGCATTATCTGATGTTTGTTTTGGCTTAGAACTATATTGCTTAAAACGAAACTTGTTCTGTTTTTTTTCTCCGTGAGGAGACATATTTTGTCGTCGTGTCAAACATACTGCAGTCAGATGTTCTTATATTGAAAGATATATATATAAACCATACTGCAGAGAATGATTTGGATGCTTACAGGATTTTATCATGCCGCAGGCAAACGTAACGAAGTTAGATTGTGAGTTTTTGGAAGATGAAGGGGTAATGGATTACAGCATAATGCTTGGTTTACAAGTCAAAGGCTCATCTCAAAGGTGAGTGAATTAAGCATCCTATGTCTCCGTTCTTATAAACTATAAAGAAATTTCATAGTTTTTTAATATCTGATCACCTGCCATACAGGTGCGATCGATTGATGGACTAAGCCCTGTGTACCGTGTACGACAGCTTCACATTACGAGGTAAAAATTTCCTGTTTAGATAAGTTTTGGTTAATCTATCTCACAGGCTCTGTTGACAGCAATAGCTCCAAGTTTATGAAGTCAAATTCAAACTCTCCAGATAAATCGTCAACAATGTATTCATGCACTCCGAGCAGAGGTGATTTTAAATCCGTCCCTAAATGATCTAATCTAAATACTTCGAGACAAGGCTATCGTGCTGTATAATAGGGGGAGATGTTCATATTTTCATTCATACACAGATTCAATTGATAGTGTGAATTCAGTGAATATACAAACCGTCAATGGTACGATGTGATATTGTTTCTTGGGATTATAGACATTATGGTGTAAGGAAACGCATTGAACATTGTTACAAGTCTATTCAACACAACTCTAAGACAATCTCAGCCGTCCATCCCGACATCTACTCTTCTCGTTTCCGAGACTTTCTCAGATCTTTCTACGTACTAGACGAAGATCCTTCTCATTAAAACTAACTTCTCTGCCTTGATGTATATAAGATAGCTTAGCCAAAGTTGTTTTGTTTGTGATTTGTGAAGTAACAACAACCTCCTCATTTTTTTTTACTTTGACAGATCGAAGGTTCAAAAATGATCTAATCTAATTACTATAGAGACAAGTCTCTCGTGCTATATAACATGGGAGATGTTCATATTTTCATACATGCACAGATTCAATTGATAGTAAGAACTCAGTGAATATACAATCCGTAGCAAGCATAAGCCCCAGTCCAGCGCCAACCAACGCTTCTGATTCTCCACATGCAAGGAAGCATTGTTTTAACCAACATCTTCCAAAACAGATTAACCACCCGAGAATTTTTCGCTCTTGTGTTCAATATATAACAACTGCCAAAAACAAGTCTGTGATGGTGTATTGTGTGGAAAAATGGGTTTTCTTGCAGCTCAAGCACAAGCCGAATTGGTTTCCTCCACCACACTCTCTGATTCTATACCGACCCTTCTTGAGAGGAGAGGAATGGTACGTTGTACCTTGGGATTATAGACATTTTCCAAGACGACGATGTGAGGAAACCCATTGAACATTGTTACAAGTCTATCCAACAAAACTCTAAGACAATCTCAGCCGTCCATCCCAAGATCTACTCTTCTCGATTCCAAGACTTCGTCCAAGAGTAAAGCGAGTAAAGAGTACACATGAATCACATTATTTATTTGTAACAAAAAAAAGGCCAGATACAAAACTAGCACACGCTCAAAATTTTATTACTGCTCAGATTATATATCAACCATGCTTCAAGGATTATATTAAGCATGTTTGTGTAAAAGCTTAACAAATTATAACTTTATAAGTCGGATTTGAAAATAAGAAGGTTATATCTGTGGAAATTTTAGTTCAGATTATATCAAGCATGTTTGCTTTAGTTCGGTAAAGGATCAAGATGTTCGGTTCAAGAGAAATAATACCGAATTTAGCTTACTTTACTTTGGATTTGTGATGGGGAATAAAATGATTTTGAGTTCTTCGATTCATTTTGGTTAGGTTTGATTTGGCCAAGTTATTGATTTCGTAATCGTTTATCACACAAAAATCAATTACTGAAGAAAAAAAATATGAAATGTCCCAGCTAATAAAATAGAGCTACGCCCAATTCATGAAAAAAAAAAAAAAAACTTAGATTTGTGTTAATATTATTTTGTTGAGTGATAATTTCTATTATTTTTTTGGGTATATATAGGTCTGTAAATATTTTTAACCTTACAGTGGTGACGTCCGATGCAGACCGTTCTATAAAACTTTAATTGTAAGAATATAAACTTAGTAGGAAACAGTGGATTTGCTTTTTTTTTTAAAAGGTAGGAAACAGTGGAATTCGTATTTGAAAGTACAATGTTTTCATCACAAAGGACCATACATATAAAATTTAGCAAGATTAGACATCACTTCCACTCGATTTATTGGAATACTACCACGAAATCAACTCTTCACCTTATTTGCTTATACAGTGTGTGTCAACTTCATATCCTGCGGAAGAAAAAAAATAGCTTAAATTGTAAATCAAGTATATATATTAAATTTTCGAATATATTAGGATAGCCTAAGCCGTGATTGTTTAGAAAATCGGTCGATCTATAAATATATAATAGTGTTTTTTAATTTGATAAAAATATATTATAATGTTTATAAAGACTTCAGAAAAAATGATGAATAGATGACATAAAAAATGATGAGTAGATTTTAGAATGTAACTTACGGAGTGTATTCGACGCGGATGTTGCCGGCATCAGTATTAGCAATGACCCGAAAAGCGTCACGAGAGAGATTAAGGTCGCCATTGCAAGGCTCACGGCAAAAATCAACTACCTTGACGTCTACGGAACGTCCCGTGCAAGCTCCCGGAAAGTTGTACGTAGGACCAATGCATCGAACCCTGTACCTCCGACCACAAGCACGACCTCCTTGCCACAGATTGCTTTTGACTCCTGCCACCATCGTTTGATATTGTCTTCCATAACAAGCAGAACCTGAATCACATCATGTCTTTGTAATCAATGATTTACAATATATACTTTATTAAAAGTGATTTATAATATATACAGAACATAGATATATATATATATATACGCACTAGTGTAGGGAGGATCGTAATAGACAGCTCTTCCTTGAGCAGCTTCAGCAATTGGAGCTAAGATTTGTGCAAACACTATCACCATTACGACAAACTTTAGTAACATTTTTATCATTTTCTTTATTATGTGTTCTTGCTGATTTGTGAAATAAAGAAGCTAGGAGGGGGCAGCGAGTATTTATATATAACTTAATCCGCATTACTTGATTCAAAGACTTTTCCAAGTCTTTGGTCTACTTCAAGTCTTCCATTATTTATTGTGATGATTTCAGATGGGGCGTATTTTTCTTCCTCTACCTAAAATTTCGGGTGAGTTTAAAATGAACATAATGATTTAATGAAGGAAAAATTCCAAGGATATAGAGAGAATTTGAAAATTTTGAAGTTCACTTTATTGACTTTTTTCGGCAGAGAAATGATTAGGATTATATTTCACGAAGGTACGAAAATTCCTAGAAACTATAGAGAGTTTGAACCTTTTTTTGTGCTAAAGAATTTGAACTTAAAGGTCATTTTCTGAAATGTATTTGCATGTGGATCCGGTTAAATGGAACGAACGGGCCCAAACCTCTATACGATATCAGAGCTTTTATCGCAATACGACGGAACTGAACCGGATAACTAAAATAATGCAAGTTATGCAACCTTTTGGGAGCACCAAGAGAGTCTTCTGATCAGTGTTTCTGTCGGCTTTTTTCTCCCCACTAGAGGATTATATTGATTATCAAGTGGCGGAGGTAGCTACACTTTGTCACTAGGGTCATCTTGATTTTAATTATATTTATAAGAGTCAAATAAACTAAATACTGTATATAACATTTCACCAGATCATTCTAGACAAATACAAGTAAAAATAATTTTTTTATAAAAGTTCATATGGGTTAATTGACCACCCTTACTATACACGTAGCTCCGTCATTGTCTTCAAACCAAAGATTAAACATATTTTGAAATCAAAAGCAACGAGTTCACAAACTTTCGGAACCAAAAGCCAGCAGACAAAAGGATCAATTTCTAGATCCAAAAGTCAGCGAATTAAAAAGACATCTTGAAAAACAAACCAAAACAAGATAGCTAAAGTACTACAGAAAATCAGATTAAAAAGTAAAGACCATTAAAAATTACCATAGGAAATGAAACAAACCGTAAAACATAGGAGTATCTGAGTAACTTCAGTTATTGAGATACTTAAGAGCACCTCCAACAGTGATCTCTAAAAAAGAGTTTCAACCAAAAATGAATTAAAAATAAATCAAAATAAAGAAAAAACATCAGAACCGCTGTCTACGAGAGAACTTTTAGAATCAGTTGGAACTCTATACGTGTCCTTCTTTTATTAGTTAATTTTTATAGAAAAAAAAAATTCTTTATTTTTCTTTCTTTCTTCTTTTCTTCCTTCTTATCGAAACCAATACAGATCCGATGAGTCTCTGGCCACCGAATTCAAGGTTGAATAAATTGTGAAAGACCACCGCAACATGGTGTGAGTGTTGTTGGTCTCTTCCCCTCAGCATGAAATGGCATCCATTGATTCTTTCCAATTCCGCTCTCTCTGCAATCTCCAGGTAAACTCAATCCATCTCTTCTCCATTCACAGTCACCGCTACTGCTTCTTCTGATTGAAATCTTAACTCTCACGTTTTTTGTGTTGTTGTCTTTTGATACCCTTTAGTTGTTGATTGGAAAAGCCAAGCTCCGGATTCCTTCAAGCTTTGTTGTGTTCAGACGGAGACACAAAAACCTAAACTGGGTTCAGCTAGAAACCAACCGAAAGTTCTTGTGCAAATCGATTGGTGATGATTCCTTGACTCCAGACGAAGAAATTCAGAACACTCAGAATGACGATGAAGTTGATGTTGCCACGACTCAGAGTGACATTGCTCATGATTCTGAGAATTCGGTTTTGAGACTCCGGAGTACGATTCTGCTCAATTTTGTGGTTTCTTCATAAAATCATAGATACATTATTGCACAAAGTGAATTGATTTATGATGATCCATGTCTCTCTTTCACAGTTCAATTACATAGAGAGGGACTGAAAGGCTTTTGTCTGAAGTTGCTGGTTCACATTCAAAAGATAAGGTAAAAGACCACACTTTTTTTTCATTGCTCGTAAGTTTGATCGATTCAATGAGACATTCAGTTGAAACAAAAGTTAGGTTCATGTGTGTAATTGATGGGAAGACTCTGGCCTTATGGAGAATTAGGAGTGATCTTTTTGATTCACGCTCTTTTGTGTCTTTTTCTCAATTACGTATATCTGGCTGTTCCACATTTATCACAAGTGAAATAATAAAGAAAAGTTGCTCACAACCTGTCTGTCTCTCTCTGCGCTATGAATCTATCAGGTTGGTTTTAAAACTGTTACTTTTGTATTTAATGCAGATATTGGTTTTGGGAGGAAATGGTTGTAGGTTCACATATATGCAAGGAGGTACTGATACAAGGTTTCTCTGTATCTCTAGTCTTAGCAGGTATTTGTTATCTTCTTCTTGTTTTCAAACCTGATTGTTGCCCATATGACCATCTTTACATAGCTTAATTTGAAACTTTGCATTGTTATTAGGTTTGGAAGATCTTCTCTGCATGATTCATAGGTCAATGATGTAACATGGTATACTCAAGATCTGAAAACATTTTTCACTTTTTTTGTGAGCAACTTTTTTAAAATCTTATGATAGGTTCCACCATTGGAGGTTCACAAAATTAATAATTTCTAAAGAGGTTCTAAACTTAACAAACTTCAAAATTTAAGATTAAAAAAAATTTCATAAGAGGTTCTGACCATTGGAGATGGTCTTATCATCCATTTGACTGACTCCAAATTTATAGAGCCACAAGATTACACGTATTTCACATGAGAGTAAAATCGAATATGGAGAAGATTCGATGATTTTTTATCGAGTAAAACGTATTTATTGAGATGATTGTTACATTCTCTTTATTTTATTTGATGTATCTTTCTTGCAATATAGCATATATTATGTAATAACTTACTTTTCGAAAGTCCGTATACAAATTTTAGATATCAATGAAATTGTTAGCAAAAAAAAATAAAAATAAAAATATTCGATGTGGATATCGTAATTTTTAATCAAATTGTACCTATAGATCTAGATTCAAGATAGCTATTCTATAGTCTTAACTCTTAAAGATGACATAATTACAAAACTACATGTAAGTAAGGAGACATAAGATCGATATCGCTAACAAATTTATGTTCAGTATTTAGACAGTAGCTGACTAGCTGTTTCATAGACCTTTTACACTAAATAAAAGTCTGAATATTCCACCTTTTCCATACTATGGTCTTCTGAGAGGTGGTAATAGGGTATTATATTTTTCTTTCCCTTCGAGATAATATTTAAAATCTGTGGATAAGAAGATATTTATAGACATGAAGTATTATTATATACTTATTACATATAAGTCCATAGACTCCATACATATCCGTTATAAATTTAAGACGTGGAGCCAAAACAAAACCATATTAAAAGTGACTTCACATGATCCAAAGCCCAAAAATAAAATAATAGTCACTGACACATGACCGTTTTTAACCAAAAGATTTACTTCAAAAACTTTTATTTCTGAATTTCGAACACTTCAAAATTGGAAATTTAGATTTTAGATTGCGTCATATTCCTTTTTAGAAATATCTCTGATTTAGAATTTCAGCTCACAAAAAGAAAAACCATTCCACGTTTAGTTTTTCACGATAGATTCTTGGTGTAACGAAAAGAACAAAGAGAGAGGAGCCAAAAAAAGGAGACTTTTCAACTTTACCGATGCCTCCGACCAATGATAACCGAATCTCCGGCGAGTCACCGTCTACCTCGACGTCTCCACCACAACCGCCAAAGCCAAAAACAAGAATTCTCTCTCTATTCCTCGTAGGTGTAATCATGGTATCAATATTCTTTCTCTTCCTCCTCCTTATAGGCATCGCCTCTCTTCTTCTTCTCCCTTTCCTCCTCTCTTCTCTCCATCGCCACCTACGACGCCGCCACCGTAATCGCCGACACGATTCCTCAGATGGGTTATCTTCAAGATTCGTGAAGAAGCTTCCGCAATACAAATTCTCCGAACGCACCGCACGGTTTGGAAGCGATTGCGTGGTTTGTCTTGATGGATTCAGACAAGGACAATGGTGTCGGAATCTTCCTGGTTGTGGACACGTGTTCCATCGGAAGTGTGTGGACACTTGGTTGCTTAAAGCCGCGACTTGTCCTATATGCAGAGCTAAGGTTAGGTTGAGGGAGGAAGATGTACAACAAGGAGATATGTGGAGATGTTTTGGTCGTAGACGAAGAAGTAGTTTGCTAGATTTGTAAGTGCTCTGTTTTGTCTGAACGATAATTAAATTAGAAGTTTATAATAATATTTTTTTAATTATGCAAGTTCCTCTTAACAATGTTTGAAGCTTTGTTTCTTTAATGTTTGGTCAAATAGTATAATGTGTTGATTTCTCTTCTAGTTGAATTTGTTAAGGATTCAGCAATATGTGATCATTTACGACTTGTTCCATTGATGAGACAAATTGCATCATTGGTTTATTGAATCCTTAAGGTCTTTAAGATGTATATAGATGTAGACGTTTGGTTTTTTTACACGGTGTTGCTTGACCTTTTCAACACGAATTTATGAACCGAGTGTTGATCACGTTCATTTGATTAGGAAGGCCAGTAGCAATGTTGAATATTACCTATTTGTTTCCTGATCTCTTATACATCTCCAGTTATGTCACAATCAGGAAGTCATGTTTAGACTTTTCTTCGACGTGTTATATAGGCTTCGGTTTCTTGGCCTTGAATTCGTCTAACCCTTGGTTTCTTTCTTTTGATTTTGGATGAAATAGGTGATACTTTGTGGCCCTGTAGACTTGGACCCAGTCAAATGGATGATAATAAATAATCTCCATAACTGAAGCGAACCAGAGATACAAGCCAAAGACTATTCCTCCAAAGAAAAGTAACGGGTCAACCAATTAATCAGAGTCTTATGATTAGTAGTATATAAGCAAGATGGGTAATGAATGTATGATCTTATAAACCCTCACCATCATTTCCAAAATCAATATTCAAGAGCTTTTGTTTCTTGTAAACCATGGATCGGTTTCCGTTCTTGAATGTTCTAAAGGAGGTTGTGGGTATCTTAAATGAATCCCGTAAACTCTTTGTCAAGAACAAGAAGTTGATGTTCTCTGTCTTGGTATTCCCTCTCTTGCTCAATTGTTTAGTTTACTTGTTCAACGTCCTTGCCATTAAACCCGAGATAACAAACTTGATTCAAGAATCAAATTTGTTACCTATGATGGATCCAAGCAGCCCGGAGTATATAGCCCAACTTATGAAAATCTTTGCAGATTTTCGCCAATTTGTCATTTCTTCATACAGCTTCGCCGCTGTCTCTTTCATCATCAATCTTTTATCCGTTCTAGTCATCGTCCACGCTTCGGCTCTTACTCATAGAGATGAAAACGTCAGGATCAAAGATTTTCCGGTTCTGTCCCTTAAATCTTGGAAGGGACCTCTTGTGACCTATTTCTATATTTCTCTTTTCAGTCTTGGCTATTGGTTTTTCTTCTTTCTAATCCTTTTTCCTCTCCTTTTGGTATCTATAAATTTTGGTTTCTTGGCAGCCAAGGCTTGCATTTTGTTTGTTCTGTTCGCATTGTTCGAGTCCTATTTAGCTATCGTTTGGTACCTATCTTTGGTCATATCGATACTCGAGGAAACTTATGGGATCCAAGCTTTGGGGAAAGCTGCAAAGATTGTTAAAGGGATGAAGCCAAAACTATTCCTCTTGAATCTTTTCTTTGGTTTATTGACCTTCGGTTTAGCTCAGATTGTGAGGGTGGTCGATTTGAGACGTTCGTTTGCGGTTACCTTAATTACCGGTTTGGTCCTAGTGGGGTCAATCTTTGTGGTGAGGATGTTTCAACTAATGACTTACACCGTTGCATATTTCCAATGTATGAGCCTCCACGGCCAAGACGTTGAGTCGCTGAGGGATGTTGAATATACGAAGCTACCCTCCACTTCGCTTATAGGAGCATTGCCTTGAAAAAATATTTAAAGAGACGGACATAATATGGTATAGTCTCGTGAATGGATTGTTTGTTTGTTTTGAGATTTGTTAAGTTATATAATATCAACAATCAAAGGTTTGGTTGAATATATCTTTGCCATTTTTCTATACAGTAAGATGTCGCATATAACGTGTATGATGTATCTATTTCAATCAAAATGATAATTAAAAACTACTAGCAATTAACCCGCGTTTGCGCGGAATACGGTATTTTTTGTATTTTTTAAAAATTTAGTTTGAAAAATTTTGGTTTGTTTTTTTTTTGTCATAATTAAATTTTATTACATAGGATGATGATATAATTTCCGTGAATTATAAGTTTATTTATTAATGTCCGCATCTTAATTTTATGAATTGAGTTTTTGATTATCTTGCGTATGAGTATACATTCGGTTATTCAGTTTAGTTCAGTTAAGGTTATTTTCTTCTGCGAAGAAGAAAATTATTTTGTATTTTTTATTATAATTTTTAATTAAATTCTACCACAAATTAGTTTATGATTCTAAAGAATTATTTTGTTAGTTGTATTTTTATTTTTTAATTTTTTTTAATATTGCAGAGATTTTAAATTTTAAACAATGATAATTAATAATAATTTGTTGAGCTAGTAAAAAAAAGTTTTATTTTTATTAAGGTTTTGAGTCATAAACAATATATAAAACAAAAAAAAAATACATTTCTATATAATAATATATTTAGGAATAATATCTATTTCCTAAAATTTTGGTAACTAATATCTTGGTTTGAATTATTATCATATCTCAGTATTTTGTTAATTAAGATGATTAAGGAAAATAATTATGAATTATTAGTAACAAATCAATATTATTATAAAGATAAACATAAATCTTTAACGAAACAGATTTTAGTGGCATAGATTGTAAATAATAGGATTTTTTAAAGCATTTTTTGAAATAGACTTCTTAAATAATATTATAGAGATTATATTAAGATCAGTAATAACAGTAGTAAATAGAACAAATCACGGATGTTTTTCGTCCACTTGTTGCTGGGACTTCGGGATCACAGACTCACAGTCTTGAGGATAGGCATGAGATGTGGGAAACATTTCTCGACTTTCTTTAGTTTGACATGTTCGGCTTTCAAATACCAGACAGAAATCATATATCCAAAAGCAAATTTGAATTAATAAGAAGTGTGAAGATGAAAGAGAGAACGAATTTTTTAGATTACAAAAAAAAAAATCAAAGCATAAGTGGCTTTTCGAGTTTAATTAAGTTCATTTTGTTTTCTTAAATGAGTTCAGTAATATTTAGTAATTAGGGATTTTAATTGTTAAAATTTCAAAACATAAGTAGGCTTTAGAGATTAAGTTATATTGTTTTCTTAAGTGGGCTAAATTATTTTCATCTTGTTAAATGGATATAATTTGTTTTCTTTCTCCTTTTCGACTTATCTAATTATGAAGTGAGGGTTGATTATGTTCATTTGATGAGGAAGGGAAAGGCCAGTTGCAATGTTGAACGTCTTACTCCTTGTTTCCTCTCTTTAACATCTAGCTCCAGTTTTGGCGCGATATCACGAGTCATGTTTATAGACTTTTCTCAACGTGTAGTTATATATGCTTCGGTTTTGTTGGCGTTGAATTTGTCTAAATCTTAGTTTCATTCTTTTGATTTTGGATAGTGATATTTTGTGGCTCTGTAGACTTGGACTCAGTCAAATGGATGATACTAAGGTGTTGTTCGTTTGCTCACCCAGGTGATCTACCTGGGTGAAGGTGAGAATTGATGTTTGTTTAAACCATTTTAATGTATCACCTATATGGATCATCTGGGTGATTTTTGTAAACTCAGCCAGAATTTTTAAAAAATCTTGGGTGAATCTTGATGGAGCATCTGGGTGAAGGTGAGTCTGTCAAAAATTAAAAATGACAAAATTATGTTTTCTTATTGTAATAGCAAAATTATATTTTCCGTAAAAACCGAAAATCAGATTTTCCTCCAAAAACTAAAAATTATATTTTTCCATTAAAACCACAAAATTATATTTTTTTCTGTCAAAATCGCAAAATTACGTTTTCCTCCTAAAACCGTAAAATCACGTTTTTCTCCTAAAACCGCGAAATTAGATTTTCTATCAAAACGCAAAATTACGTTTTCTCGCCAAAACCAAAAAATTACGTTTTTCATCAAAATCGCAAAATTATATTTTCCCGGCCAAAACCGAAAAATAATGTTTTCCCGCCAAAACAAAAAAAGTTACATTTTTCATCAAAATCGCAAAATTACGGTTTTCCGGCCAAAACCGCAAATTACGTTTTCTGCCAAAACCGCAAAAATAGGTTTTTCCATCAAAATTGCAAAATTACATTTTTCCCGCCAAAACTGCAAAACTACATTTTCCCGCCAAAACCACAAAATTACGTTTTTGTACCAAAACCGCAAAAATAGGTTTTTCTATCAAAATGATAAAATTACGTTTTTTTCGCCAAAACCGCAAAACTACATTTTCCCGCCAAAACTGCAAAATTATATTTTTCTGCCAAAACCTCAAAATTACTTTTTCCTCCAAACCGCAAAATTACATTTCCCGCCAAAATCACAAAATTACGTTTTTCCACAAAAACCGCAAAATTATATTTCCCGCCAAAATCGGAAATTACATTTTCCGCCAAAACCGCAAAATTAGGTTTTTCTACCAAAACCGTAAAATTTTGTTTTCTCGCCTAAACCGCAAAATTACGTTTTCCGCTAAACCGCAATATTAAGATTTCCTAAAATAAAAACAAAAATTATTTTTTTCATAAAAACCATAAAATTACTTTTTCGCTAAAATTGTAAAATTTACGTTTTCGCTCTAAAATCTCAAATATATGTTTTACTAAAATTTACATTTGATCATTGTTTACTAAAATGCATCTAGGTGCAGATGAAAGTTTTAAAAACACACTAAACAAACATAATTGCAGCCAACTAATCCATCTAGATGTAAGTTTAAAATAAAAAAGGAACAACACCCAGATGCATCATCCAAATGAATCATCCAGGTGAATCATCTAAATGGATCAGTTGGGTGAGCAGCCGAACAGGCCCTAATTTTCATAACTGGAGCTACTTACCCAGAGAAAAAAAGCCAAAGACTATTTCCTCTTATAAACCCTCACCATCATTTCCAAAACCAATATTCGAGAGCTTTTCACTTGTTTTTCTTTCTTGTAACCCATGGATCGATTTGCGTTCATGAATGTTCTAAAGGAGGTTGTGGGTATCTTAAACGAATCCCGCAAAATCTTTCTCAAGAACAAGGGGTTGATGTTCACTGTCTTGCTCAATGGTTTAGTTTACTTGTTCAGCGTCCTAGCCATCAAACCTCAGATAAGAAACTTGATTCAAGAATCAAATTTGTTACATATGATGGATCCAAGCAGCCCGGAATACATAGCCCAACTTCTGAGATTCTTTACAGATTTTCGCCAATTTGTCCTTTCTTCATACATCTTTGCGGTCGATTCCGTTCTAGTCATCGTCCACGCTTCGGCTCTTACTTATAAAGATGAGAACGTCAAGATCAAAGATTTTCCGGTTCTGACCCTTAAATCTTGGAAGGGACCTCTTGTGACATATTTCTACATTTCTCTCTTCAGTCTTGGATATTCGTTTTTCTTCTCTATAATACTTTTTCCTCTCCTTCTGCTATCTACAAATTTTGGTTCCTTGACAGCTAAGTCTGGCGCTTTGTTTGTTCTATTTGCATTGTTCAAGTCCTATTTAGCTATCGTTTGGTACATATCTTTGGTCATATCCGTACTCGAGGAAACTTATGGGATCCAAGCTTTGGGGAAAGCTGCAAAGATTGTTAAAGGGATGAAGCCAAAACTATTCCTCTTGAATCTTTTCTTCAGTTTATTGAGCTTCCCTTTAGCTCAGATCGTGCAGCTGGTCGATGTGAGGCGTTCGTTTGCGGTTACCTTAACCACTGGTTTGTTCATAGTGGGGTCAACCTTCGTGGTGATGATGTTTCAACTTATGACTTGCACCGTTGCATATTTCCAATGTACGAGCCTCCACGGCCAAGACGTTGAATCGCTGAGGGATGTAGAATATACGAAACTGCCGTCCACTTCGCTTATAGGAGCTTTGCCTTGAAAAAAATATTTAAAGAGACGGACATAATATGGTAGTTTGTTTGCTTGTTGTGGGATTTGTTAAGTTATATATTATCAATAGGGAAAACTGCCAAATAATACCTGAACTTTTTCATTTTGGCCATATAATACCTAGACTAAATTGCTGGCCAATCAATACCTGAATTTTCTTTGACTTTAAAAAAACTGAAGAACTTTTCTTTGACCACGCCAAAATAACACCCCGTTACTTAGACTAACAGAATCATTAGAAGGCGTTAATTAATCCATTTAATCAATCGTTAATACGAAACAACGTCGTTTTGAGATATGAAGGAAAAATTAAAATCGAACCCTTCTGGGTTCGAACTCGAGTTCACGATAAAGAGGATAGTAGTTACTCACCACTGAGTCAAAGGTATTTCATCGGTATATCATTAAAACTAATCTAACTTAAACGTCTTCTGTGCGTCGTTTTATTAAAACTCCCAAATCAAAATTCGAAACCCTAATTCCCAAAATTCCCAAATCGATTTCGAAAAGAACCTCTCACCTTCGGTTGAGCACGAGTCTCAGAGATAGTGAGGACAAGAGGCGGAGGATCAATTCATGTCAACCAGTCAAAGCGCGGGCGTGAGAAGGATTCTGGGAGAGAAAATGTGGTTGTCCGGAAGTCGCCGCGTCTGTCAAATACGACGGTAAAAGGAGGAGTTACCGATTCTAAAACTCAAAAGAATCGAGGTACTCGAGCAGCTTCAAAGAAGAGACTGTCGTATGACAAAGAGTCGGAGCCAAAGAGATCAAAGAAAATACAGAGGAAGGAGATTGAAGAATTATCTCTTGCTGATAATAAAGAAGGTCCTGCTGATAATGAAGAAGAAGAAAATAGAGAGGACCAGAGAGAAGAAGATTATCCTAGTGAAGATGAAGTTAGAGATGATGATGAAACTGAGATGAGAGATGGCGAAGGTGGAGAAGGCGAAGGTGGAGAAGAATTGATTGAAGAACCTCGAGTTGAGGAACAAGATATTATGGAGTTGGCACGGTTATTTGGTGATGAAGCAAGGAAAGACAACTGTGAGATGGATGAAGATATTGGAGATGATGTGTGTGATGAGGATAATATTCCAGAACCCATCTCCTCAGACGAAGAAAATGAAGAGAATGGGTGGCTTGGTGAGGCTTATAGGGAAGACATTGATCCGGAGGAGCTTCTGAAATTGGGGAATACATTTTGTGATGGTGATGAGTTCAAGCATGCTTGCGTGAGGTACACACTCAAAACAAGATACAACATCAAATTCTATCGATCAGGAACTTACAAGATTGGAGCAAAATGTGCTGCCACACCTAAACCAAATCAGGTTCCATGCCCGTGGAAGATATATTGTGCATTTGAGAAGATTAAGATGAAGCTACAGATTAAGACATACAGTAATGTTCATACTTGTGAAAAAACAGGTAAATTACAAATTTTATTGTGTTTTGCTGGTTTCAATGTCTGAGTTTATTGGTTTTTATGTTGGAGTTTGATGGTTATTGTATTTTGTCTTCTATTCTTTGAACTTGAATATAGTAGATTCTAAGATGCTAAAAAGGTCTGCTATTGCAAGCCTATTTGCTGAGAGGCTTCGGTTAGATTCGAAGATCACTGCAAAAAAGATGGCTGATGAGATAAGGCGAGAATATCACATGAATGTTAGTGAAAATTCATGTAGCAAAGCAAAGACCAAACTGATGACTGAAAGGAAGAGAAGCCACGAACAACACTTTGACAGAATTTGGGATTATCAGGCTGAGGTGTTGAAGCAAAATCCAGGATCTACGTTTGACATTGAGACGATTCCAGGGCCAAACATAGGGAGCAAACAACGGTTCTACCGTTTGTACATGTGTTACGAATCTCAGAAATTAGCTTGGAAACGGACATGTAGGCCTGTTTTTGGTTTAGATGGAGCATTTTTAAAGTGGGATATAAAAGGGCAGCTATTAGCTGCAGTGGGGAGAGATGGAGACAATCGAATTATTCCTATTGCTTGGGCAGTGGTTGAGATAGAAAATGAAACGAATTGGGAGTGATTCATCCAACATTTAGCTAAGGATTTGGATTTAGGATATGGCAAAGAGTTCACCATTTTGTCTGACAAACAAAAGGTAACAGTCTTGTCCTATTTCTAATTTTAAAATTTCATGATTTAACTTTTGAAATGTATGTGTTGTATGAATATGTAGGGATTGGTGAAAGCAATTAAAACAGTTGTTCCTGAGGCTGAGCATAGGCAATGCTGCAGACATATTCTTGAGAACTGGAGGAAAAGCGGCCATGATTTGAAGTTGCAGAAGCTATTTTGGTTCATTGCTCGGAGTTACACTGAAGGCATGTTCAACTATAACATGAGCGAATTGGAGAAGTACAATCCTCATGCGTATGCTTCTCTTTTGCGCACTAAACCAGAAACATGGTCACGAGCTTTCTTCAGGTTAGGATCCTTCTGTAATGATAATCTGAATAACCTTTGCGAGTCTTTTAATAGAACCATAAAAGATGCTCGAAAAAAGCATCTGCTAGATCTCTTAGAGGACATTAGGCAACATTGCATGACAAGAAATTATGAGAGGGCTAAGTTAGCTAAGAGGTTGAAGACAGAGTTTACCCAAAAAGTTCACCGTGAATTGGATAGAGTAGAGAAGAAGTCAAAAGAGTGTGAACTTCATTGGGCAATTGGGGCAGATATTGAAGTAAAGTTCAAGGGACACGGGTATGTTGTTAATGTGGAACAACAAATATGTGCGTGTAGAAGTTGGCAGATGAATGGTATTCCTTGTATCCATGCGGCTAAAGTAATCCTTCCCCTGTCCAAAAAACTCTCTGACTTTGTTGCTCCTTGCTATCTAACTACCACATGGCGAGAGACCTATAGCTACGGAATTAAACCGGTTAATGGGATCTTAGAGTGGCCTATCACTGGTAGATTAGGTGTTCTTCCACCGCCTATTAGAACTGGGAACCCGGGTAGACCTAAAAACCATGATAGGTTGAAGGGGCCAAATGAAACAGGGAATAAAGGGAAGAATGAAACCAAGCTTGACCGTTCTCATCGAGTGATGACTTGTTCAAACTGCAAAATGGAAGGCCATAATAAGAAGACTTGCAAAAATGATTTTGTTGCTGCTCCACCTAAGAAACCAGCAGGAAGACCTCCTAAGAAAGCTCAGGTACTCTTTCGATCATCCCCTGCATCTCTCTTTCAGTTAATTTTCTCAATTAAAAATGCTTAATGCTTTCACATTGACTGAGTATTTTCAGGAATCCCAAGGCTCTCATCAAGGCTCTCATCAAGGCTCTCAACAAGGCTCTCAACAACAGTTTTCATTCAGTCAAGCCTCTCCATGGGAAGTCCCACAAGCGTCACAATATTCACAAGGTCAGTCCTCACACGCAACAAACCAACAGTGGGAGAAACATTCTCAGTCCCAAAGCTCCCAGTGGGAACAAACTTCTCAAGATCGATCAACTCAAAATACCGGATGGGGTCGTTGATTTTTATAAAGTTAGAAGACTTTTGTGTACTTGCTTTTTCTTGCATTTGTGTCATCCAGATGTTGGGTGCATTTCTATTATCTAGATGTTGGTTGCTTACTTTTTCTTGCATTTGTGTTATTTCTAAACAATGTGGATGTTGGTTTTCATGTTTGGTGTTGTTTTTAAACAATGTGGATGGTGCTTTTGTGATATAACAATGGGTCATTTTCTTTTCATTCTTTCTCATTCGTTTTTAGTAGTTACAAAGACAAACTGATTCTTTTATACCCAAAATGATCAAATACAAGGTTAATTTAACACAAAATAAGCAAAACACAATTACTTATCCAAGCAAATTCAGACACAAACTGCTTACTAAAGCAATACAAAGTTCTCACAAACTGCTCATTAAAGCAAGACAACAAATTATCAAGACAACAAACCTTACCTTTAACTAGTAGCTGAGAACATTTTTCATTGCTTTAACTTTACCGAAAATGATCATCACAAAATATACCAACATAATCAAACAAATCATTCCTACACAGAGCTTCAATAGCACTTTACACCTCCTCATTTCGACTTTGGTTATCATGACCTCCGCCTTCAGTTCCATAATAACAAGCTTCATTGCTTCAGCCTCTACTTTTGCATTGTAAATCTCAGATTCTATGCATCCAATCTTAGGTAAAGCATCTTCCACTTCTTCCAATACGGCATCCTCCACCCATTTAAACAAATGATCCTACATACAAACAAAAATCACCACACAAACTCACTTGATTAATCAACAATACAACTTCCTCCAGCCATTAACTATATCAAAGTCACACAACCACTACATATCTAACTATATCAATACTTCAAAATCTTACATTTTTTTTTGTAGGACACCTAAAGAATGGTCTGCCTGGATTCTTCCTCGTTCTTGATGTGTAGATGGTAGACTCCAATCCACACACACATTTCGCCGGAAACCCTCGTATTCCAAACGAGTTCACACATTCGGAATCCTCTGAATTTGAATTCATCTCTGACGAATTCGTCTTCTTCATCGACTAAAGGAGAGACAATTTGAAAGAAAAATCGATTTGGGAATTCTGGGAATTAGGGTTTCGAATTTTGATTTGGGAGTTTTAATAAAACGACGCACAAAAGACGTTTAAGTTAGATTAGTTTTAATGATATACCGATGAAGTACCTTTGACTCAGTGGTGAGTAACCACTATCCTCTCTATCGTGAACTCGAGTTCGAACCCAGAAGGGTTTGATTTTAATTTTTCCTTCGTATCTCAAAACGACGTCGTTTCGTATTAACGATTGATTAAACGGATTAATTAACGCCTTCTAATGATTCTGTTAGTCTAAGTAACGGTGTGTTATTTTGGCGTGGTCAAA
This sequence comes from Sisymbrium altissimum, assembly GCA_900406495.1. Taxonomy (NCBI): domain Eukaryota; kingdom Viridiplantae; phylum Streptophyta; class Magnoliopsida; order Brassicales; family Brassicaceae; genus Sisymbrium; species Sisymbrium altissimum. The sequence continues at coordinate 4,982 of OVBI01002125.1, read as the reverse complement.
GAAAAGTTCTTCAGTTTTTTTAAAGTCAAAGAAAATTCAGGTATTGATTGGCCAGCAATTTAGTCTAAGTATTATATGGCCAAAATGAAAAAGTTCAGGTATTATTTGGCAGTTTTCCCATTATCAATAATCAAAGGTTTGGTTAAATATATTTTTGCTTCTTTTTTTTATACAGTAAGATGTCGCATGGAACGTGTATCTATTTCGATTAAAATGCTAGATGATTTTCGTCGACTTGTTGTTGGGACTTCGGCATCACAGACTCAGTCTTGAGAATAGGCATAATATGTTAGGAAATTTTTCTCGACTTTCTTTAGTTTGACATGTTCGGATTTCAAAGACCAAACAGAAACCAAAAATACAAAACCAAAGTTAAATAAGAAGAGTAAAGATAAAAGAGAGAACGCCTTTGTTAATGACATTTTCATTTAAACAACACTTAATTAACTCATTGTAGGTTATCAAACAACTTGTCTCAATTGCAAAATACATTGTCAGAATATTATTAAGAGATGTCTGTCGGATTTTTACCTCTTTGTCGGTTAGACTACAAATATGTAATTGTCGTTCAAATTAGTTGGTTTGACGTGACCCAAACGTATATAATCCGGTTTAGAAGATTGATAAGTAGAGATCATTAAAAATCCTCTCAAAGTTTTTGAATCGTTTGTTTCTCTTCATGATTGGTCCGAGCCTCGGATTCTTCACTTGTAGTGGTGATGTTGTTTGATTGTTTGGCCGAGACAATAATAAGAAGATTTAACAAGAAAATAAGTTGACTAGAGATAGTGGTACTGTGGTATAGTCGTATCCACAAGAACTAAAAAAGTTTCATCAGCAGCTGATTATAGACTCGCTAAAAATATCCGAAATCATTATTAAAAGATCTAATCCTGCAATATAATTCAGATTAAAATCATAATTCAAAAAAAATAAAAATATTGTCACTATAGAGAAATCACTCTAAAGAAATGAATCGACTCATAACCTAAATTAGCAGACAGACTCCTCCTTTAAATGAAAACTACTAGAATACCACCATTTGATTCACAAGTTTCATATGTTGTTATATAAATGTCACACACCGCATATTAAACCGTGAATCTCTTAGGAATTATGATTACTCAATTGTTAGGTGATCATGATTTTGATTTATGTATGTTGAAGCTTTACGGCAGATCTTTTGAATAAATTGTCCAAAACGATGTAAAAGCATTTCACATGCGATTGTCTATAGACAATACGGCAAAATTAAGATGCCACTTTGAATTTCAGCCGACATGAAATGATGAAATTGTCACACCTTGATTTTAGTATATTAATTATAATTAAGAAGGAGAAAACCCTAGAAACCCGACATCTTTGGTCAAGACAAAAAAAAACAAAAACAAAAAAAATTAAGAAAAAACTGGAAAGAAATTTACAATTTATTTTGGTTCCACATAATAACGTGTATGAACCGAGTTAAATCCGGCCCACTAAATACGATATAATATCTGCTCTACTTGTTCTCACATTTATTTTTCTACAAATTGTAGGACCATCATTCAAAAGTTATTGATGCAAACTGCTCCCTCCCATAAAAACGAAAAAAAAAATCATATATGTTCAAATTATTAGTAATCAATTAGTTTTTCTTTGTTGCCAACCAATTAGTAGTATTTATATTAGGACAATAAAATTTACTTAATATTAAAAGTTCTTTTATGTTGGAACATTACGAGTGTTCTAATTTTCGAGCGGATGACGTTGACTATTCGTAATGATCATCAAAAGAAAATTAACATTCATCTCAACATAAAAGAATCTGAGAAATTGTGATACATCAATGGATAAGATATAATAATATAAAAAAACTTATAATCACGTAAACCTTTTCTTTTTTTGAAAGCTCTCCTCAATGGAAAGCTCCTCAAAAATAAAGATTCAATTCTTTTTTTGAATTCAAAATGATAAATTTACATATAACAAATTTTGATTTTATCTAAAAACTTATAAGAATGAGTCATCTTCTCTACTTTAAGATTAAGAGTCATGATTCCTTCCTACATTGGTTTTCATTTTATTCCTTTTTTTGTTTATGTTGATTACCTTTCAATTTTACCAGAATATTAGATTTTATTCTGTCAAAAGAATGGAACTTGTTTTTTAGTTCTTTTTCCTAAATAATACAATAATTTATATTTATATTTTGTATAATTCTAATTATATATTTTTAAGTTAAAATATGATAACCAATTTATTTAACTTGCTTTTTATTAGTTATTTTAATATTTTTATAATCAAATAGATTAACTAATTATTTTAATCTGTTTTGTAATTATTTAAAAATATTTTAATAGAAAAATCTGGAAAAATCTATAATCATAAATTCAAAAATTTCACCTGTCTCACTATATATATATATATTGATTATTTTATTATTTCATCTTATCAAATTACAAAATATCTCGATCTCATTTAAAACTTTTAATTTTTTTAAGTTAATAATTTATTTTTTTAACTAAAAAATTTATTAATATTAAATTTGATTTTGTTATGCATGTTTTTTTATTTTATTAGTTGAAATATGTTAAAAACTATAGTTGTGTATATATTTACCAAATTTTGATTTTATGATCTATAAAAATAATTAATGTATTATAATATTTAATTACATTTTTTATTTGATTTAATAGTTTAATATATATGATTTTATATTTGTTTTTGTTTTCTAATTTAATAAGAAAGTGAGACACATTGTTATTTATAGATTGGTGGATGCATATTTAATAATTATACTATTTGAAAATATGTTTACTTGAGATAATATTATATTTTTTAATTATATTTAATGAAATCTAATTAGATTAGTAATATTTAATAGTATTTCATGTAAATCACTTATGAGGATAAAATAAATAAAAAATCATATTTTAATACTATAGATATATTACCGGTTAAGTCACAAATTTCATATGTAGATCAGTAAATGCAAATGACCAGTATATTCGGTTTACGATAATATATCTATGTTTATATACATATATGCAACCGTTTATTTATCGTAAAGGATCTTTGAAAATCTGAACTATGTTTTATTTTTGTGGAATGATGTTGCTTTTGTGTCCATATGTAGCTGACATTTTGTGAACATTTCTTGATCATTTTTGTCCCTTTTCTATACAGCTAGATTTATCTTCTCTTTCAATATGTGAATATTACAAGTATAAACTAGCGAAAGAAAATATTTCGCCAAGGTATAATAATATTCTTGAGCACATAAAGCATTAACCACAAGAGAAGGAAAAACAAAGTTGATAAAAAGCAGTATATAGTATTTCAGACGCAAATCCAATCCATTATAGATATTCTTCTAGAAACGCATACGTCTCTTTGTATCTATTTTAATTATTCTTATAAGATAAATTCAGAAACTGGTCCTGGATCAACGAAGCTAATTAGGGGCTGCTAGCTCAAACCTCGAACTTCCTGTCGAAGAAATCCCACCCACGAAAAAATGTATAATTGAAACTAGAATTTCATATGAACTGTTGCCCAAAAAAAAAAAAGAATTTCATATAAACAAATATTATCATGGAGTATTTATTGTATAAATCTAGTTATAGCTAGTTGGATGGGTAATCGTTTATCAGTTAAGATCGCACGTGAATGTGTGTATTCGTAGTCTTAAGTGGACCTACTATAGGTTAAAGATTGAATACTAGTTTTATACTTTAAAAAACTCGATATTGACTAATCGATTGTAAGCTGTTACACATGAACTATCTCATATGGATCTTTAAAAATATTTGACAGACGTATAAACCATGTCTCTTAGTCAGACTTGAGAATTGGGATGTATTAGTTATAAAAGAGTCATGATTCGTCTTGTTTCATTGTACATTGACCAAAAACTTATAACATGCCCAGACACACATACACAAACTTATAACATGCCGCGACCAGTAAAATATCCCTCAACATTCGTATCTCACTGTTAATGTCAAATGTTTTACCAAACAAATTTAAGTGCAACATTATCCACTTCTCTATAATCAGAAGCTATATACGCTTTCAATTTAATAACCGGTGCTAATGGAAACTAAAACTTAAATAAATATCGAATAGAGTTGCTGGATTATCTTGAGACAAGTACGTACAACTAATCCCATTATGCAAAAGTTAATCGTATAAACAACGTGATGGAATACAAAATTAAAATTTTGATCAAGTAAAGACTCCTTTTCTTTTGTCAAAATTTTAATGTTTAAATAAACGATTTGGCTAGAAAAATAAAAATGCATAATTGATTGGCTGACCAAAACTGATGGTCTCGCCTGTTAGTGGATATATGAAAGTATGAAACTTAATAAATGATTCTGTAACCTCGAGCCTATCCATTGGAGGTGGTATCACTTGCCACGTCTTTAATCCTTTTTATCACTTGAAAACCCTCTTTCTGTTCACGTGTTTTATCTTCTTCCTCGCATTTTATATCTCAGTTTGCTACAGAAAATTAAAATAGAATTACTCGAGTTCGACGTTAAAAAAAAAAAAACTCGAGTTCAATTCCTATATACACGTATCAATCTTAGACAGGGTCTGGCCTTAGTTAGAAACTACAGAATCATCTGATTCCATCCCTTAATTCCTTATAAATATTATTATTAGCCAATTATACTAAAAGTATGTATTATTTACACGATTCGTAGAATTGCTGATAATTTATCTTGATTTAGCAGAAACTAATTTTTAAAAATGTGAAATATTATCTTACATCTTTTAAAATAATATCCAAACGTATATATGAACACTACAAGAAAATGAGTGAATAGCCGCGGAATAATTTTGTAGCTATAGCCAAAATTTTGTGGCTATTTAACCAATAGTTACAAATAGCAACAAAAAAAAAACTGTGATTTTGAGCTTGTGGATATTGTCCAATTGTAGCTATTCACGACTTCGCTTCCACGATGTAGTCACAATTTAATTTGTGGCTC
>OVBI01002124.1:0-23822 GCA_900406495.1 Sisymbrium altissimum | reverse complement strand
GTGAGACATAAAGTTTATATCTTTATGAAAAATCAAGTCATAAACCAATAACTGAAACTTAAACAAATAAGTGTGAGATGTAAGCAATCGAAAGTTCGAATCTTGTGATGAGATTTCAGTAAGACCTTCCTGAATACTAACAAGAAATTTCCTTAANTTCAGTCTGAGAAATAAAACTTTCGATTAAAAGTTTACTGTTTGTCGAGAAGCTTCCGTGTTTCAGAGCACCAGCGGCGATGACGCCGATGGTGATGCTGCCGGGTTTTGAGGAGAGATGGTGACGGCTTAGATCGGGGGGAGCTTTTTGTGGAGAGACAGTGACGGTGACGGTGACAGTTAGATCGGGGGGGAGGTTTTTGAGAAGAGATGGTGACGGTGACGGTTAGATCGGGTGAGGTTTTTGAGGAGAAATGGTGACGGTGACGGTGACGATTAGATCAGGGGAGGTTTTTGAAACGGTGGTGAAGTTTTCGAAAAAAGAAAAATTACTCGCGTATTTTGGGAAGGGTATGATTGTCATTAAGTTTATTTATTGAAACATATTTGTCATTATATCCTTCCCTAAACATTTTTGTCACAAGAACTTAAAACAGTGCTATTATTGAGGGTATTTATCTTCTCATTATTATATTTCTTTGTCATTACTAAAACGTTTTAATATATTTTTTTGTTTAATGATTTTTTATATAAAAATACATTAATAAAACGAAATAATTTTAAAACATAAAATAAATTTTGTAATAAATATAGAAAACGAAAATAGAAAAAAGGAAAATAAAGAAAATCATATTTAAAACAAAATAACTTTGAAATATATAAATATTTTTTTGTTAGATATAAAAATGTTAATTCCAAAAAATAAAGTCTTTCTAAAATAATATTTAAATAGAAATAACTTTAAAATAATTGCCATTACAAAAAATCAAATTTAAATATTTTGGTATATATATTTTTCTTCCAAAATCATATTAATAAAAGAAAATAATTATAAAAGATAAAATAATTTTTCCATATATAAAAAAGAAAAGAAAATTACAAAAAAGGAATGTCTTTTTGTAATCAAATTAAAAATGAAATAACGTTGTAATATAAAAACATTTTGTTGGATATTAAAACGTAAATTCTAAAACGAAAAAATTCATTTTTAAATTATATTAAAAAGAAAATAACTTTAAAATAATTTTAAATATTTTGATTCCAATATAAAAACATTAAAATAATCAAGATTTCAAATAAATCAAGGCTGGGATGATAACAACTAAACCAGTGATATTTGGAAACATTAAAAATATTTTACATATCTAAAAACGTTAAAAATATTACATAAGAAACATTTAAAATATTAAATTATTCAAGTAACTTTTAGATGTAGAAAACATTATTTCAAAATAAATTATTCTGATAATATGTTCATAAATTTTCAACAAATTATCAGTTTGGTTCGTTTATGCAAAGAACTGATCAATATTTTATTATTTGTTTTGTTTTTGTTTTTTTTCCAAAAACATATATAATATTATCTAGAATTTTACGAAAATAGATTTATTTATCTAAATAATTTATAAAAAAGAACAATAGGACTGACCAAATTTTTATACATGAAATTACATGTCTAATTAAGATAACAACAGAAATTTAAAATAATATTTTATTTCCTTATCATACATATAAATTATATAAAAATAAAATATAAACAAATAAAAGTGAATATTATCCAATTATTATGATATCTTTATTTTTGTAAATATCCATATATATGCATAAGCTTTCAAAAGAATACTAGTATGGTTCATTTATGCAACTCTAACCGATTTATACTTATTTTTTTTAAAAAAAGACAATATATATCAATAAACAGATTTTACAAAATTTCTTTACAAATCTAAGATAAAAAATCGATCAACTTCACCCGAAATAAAACTAAAAACCAATTATAATTTAATTCGAATGAATATATGTCACATAATAAATTTAAAAATGAACAACAAGACCTATCTATATTCTTATACTAAAAGCATGTTTAATAAGATATATTATATCTTAAAATTATTTAAAACAGTCTTCTATTTACATGAATACATATATATGAAAAAACAAACAGAAACTTATATATAAATAAAAAGTAACATTAACCAAGAATTTTAGTTTAGTTATTTTAAATATTCATATCCATGCATGAGCATGGGAGAATCACCTAATGGTTAAAGTATCAACTGAATCGATTTGATTCATTTATGCAACTTCAATACAATCAACATATCATTTTTATTTTTATTTTCCAAAATAACATATATCAAATTATACATAACTAAAAAATAAAAATTTACATCTAAAAAAAAAAGCAAACAAAATTGGACAATCTCAAAGAATTAAAATTTCAGTTGTAGTATTCATTACATTTGGAATTCATAATAGACTTAAAAAAGTTTCAAGAGATTATTAATTCTGTATTTTTTTATAAAACTCCAAGCACATCAAAAGTTTAATTTTTTCCCCCTAATTTTTTGCAAACAAAATAATCATTTTTAAATGAATTTTGTGAAAAATATATCTAAAAATAAAAGATAAAGAACCAAACTAAATACAATTAAAAACATAATTTAATTTTAGCTTAATTATAAAAAAAAAATTTGGTTCAATTCGGAGGAATTGCTGCATCCTAATATACTTAAATATAATTAACCGAACTGATATGAATTTATATATCTAAAGTCACATGTATATTAAAATAATAATATAATATTATTTAAAACATTTTTCTATTTGCTTTTCATACATATAAATTTCAAAATAAAAACAGAGTTTAAATATTTGATTTTTATACATATAAATTATAAAATAAAATCAGAGTTTTTTCAAACAAATACAAGTGAAATATTAATTAATTTTTTAAAAATAATAAATACATACTCATGGATTATGATTACTGGTTGACTCACTTATGCAACTCTAATACGATCAATATTTTATTTTTTTCCTACTTTTCTTAAAACAACATATATCAGGTTATATAATTCTAAAAACTTTTTAAGAAAAAATATAAGACAAAAAGAGTTAATTATAATTAACAAAACTAATCTGATTTTAATCTAACTAAACCTTTAAAACAAATGAGGTTCAGTCCCGAGGAATATATTCAACCCTATATATCCAAAAACAATATTAACCCAACTGATCCAATTCTTTGACCTTTTATCACATGTTTAATAAAGATTATAATATAAAATTATTTAGAATAATATTTATTTACCTTTTATTATGAAAAAACTCAAAACTTATAAAAACAAGAGAAAATTATCAATTAATGATTATGATTTAGTTAATTTATAAATATATTTACCCGTGCATAAGCACGGGAGAATCACCTAATAAGAAGTATATAGAGATCTAACATAATAAGGATCAAAGATGAAACACTAATGTGATTTATAGGGTCATAATATGACAAATGATACATATTCATAAACAAAGTAATGTCGCGATATATCTTTGAGATTCATTCATCAATCAAAAGAAGCCCTTTTACATGTCTGATTCTTGAAGTCCAACAATGGAGATAAGATTAGAATTATTTTATAATCGAAGAAATGTAAACATTATTATAATTAGATCACTGCTAATTCTTTTGTTTCTTTATAATATTCTTGTATTAACCGTTAAACTCGAAAATAAATTTTACATAAGTGCTTTCTAATCCTAGAGTGTGGTTGGAGGACCAGAAACTTTGGAGCACTGTTGCTTTAACATAGGAAGGAAAAACGGTTGAAATGGAAGATTCGGTGTGCAGTTCGCTTCTGCATCTAAAAGGGCCTTACAACAAGCTGGACCTATGTTACCAAAGTTTCCGGTCATGAGGGACTGAAAGATCTCTGCAGCGCATCCTGGAATATCCATCAATGTTGACAAACATTTCATCAAGTCTGGAATTCCTGGTACACCAAGATTCGGTTGAAACGGAGGAAGCTGTGCATTCACGGAAGCTGTTATGCATATAGCCACTAGGAGAAAAAACATATTCTTAATGGACATAATGAATATATGTGATTATGCAACAAGAGGAAGGGAAGAGTGATGAGTCTAAAAGATCCAATATATGATTTTTGTAAGCTGTTTTATTTTGATGATGTTAAGTAATTGGTTATGTGGTCCAATTTATAGGGAAAATTTTATGTGTGAATATTAGATAATTTGGTAAAACGTCTTTTAAGTTATATTTTTAATCAATTTGTTGTTTTTATTCTGGTAAGGAAAATGGAAAGCAGTAAAAAAAAAACGTTTGATCATGTGGTAATCACTAATGAGGCGCATTGAACTTGATATTTATGAATATCAAGAACTTTGACCATTTTGTATTTTGTCATAAAGAGCATAATAGTTTTGTTACATATCCACGTGAAAATATTTTTTGTTTTTATCTGATGTAACTTAAGTTTTGAAAATTTTGCTAATAGATAAAAAGAAAAACACTGGTCTTTTTACATTTTTAATCAATATTTTTCCTCTTACACTTTAGATTAATGAAAATCTGATAATACTTTAAATAATTTAATAATTTTAATTAAAAAGATGAAAAGGAATTGTAAAAATCGAAACTCATGTCAATTAAGTTTAGGAAACATTATTAAATTTTGAAAGTCAAATTTTATTAATATATAAAATTTTTAGGGGATCATAAATTTCTGAAAAATACTAAAGAAAATGAAAGATCGAAGAATAATTGTTGTTATTGATAAGTGATTCATGATTTATCGTACAAAGTTTATAAGTAAACCATTTAATATATACTTGTAACTAACAACAATATATATATAGTTAAAGTTGTTATTATAAATAACATAATAGATATTAAATATCAAACTATGTTTTTGTTTAAATTAATTTTTAATAAATATTTAGAAAAAGAAATAAATCAGTTTAAAAGGCAATTTTATTATTTTCTAATTTAAAATCGATTAGTTTAGTTATTTTGTATAAAAGTATATACTTATGGTTGAATTTTCAAATGAATCAATTTGATTTATTTATGCAACTTCACTACGATCAACATATCATTTTTTATTTTTTAATGTTTCCCTAAACAATATATATCAAATTATACATAAAAGGCTGCGGAACAGGAGGAAGGAATTATTGCGGAAGCTAAGTTGTTGGGTGCTGGACCTCCAGGTTATTCTTGAAAGGATGATGGGAATAAAAAAAAAGTATGGGAAAAGTCCACAGGAAAAGTCATATGGTGGACGTGTTGTGTGCCCGACTTGCAAGAAGATGCATGTTAGGCCGTGCAGAACTGCTTCTGGCACTTGTCACCGATGCGGTAGTATTGGTTATAAGGTGCGTGATTGCCCGGAAGAAGATCAGAGGCCAATAGATCAGGGCAAAAGTGGCGGTGAGCGTATGTGCTAACAACTGTGGTGAGCCTGAGCACTACAAAAACCAATGCCCAAGGCTAACTCCGAAGTCTGGGAAACGTCAAACCGATGGACAGGAATCAGCCACATAGAGACAGGCCATAACACCGTGTGTGTACACGATTAGAGAAGATTCATCTGCTAGCCAGAGTGCTTCTAGCCCGATCACTGGTACGTCCCTGAAATTACCTTAAGCATTTCTGTGTGAAACTGCATGATGTTTAAAAGAACTTAGAACTGGGTGATTGTATAGGAACCTTGACCATGGGTGGTGTAGCGACCAATGTCCTGTTCGACTCGGATGCATCGCACTGTTTTGTGCATCCGGACATAATAGGTTCTGGAGATTTCCAGAAATAATCTGGGGAATAAATCAGGTTGGTCAAGGTAGTTGGGGGCCAAGTCATGTATGCGACTGGAGAAGTCCGAGACATCTCTGTGATGATCGGCCAAGTGAACATGCCAGCGGATTTGATGATCTGCTCGGTGGAATCTTATGACGTGATCCTTGGAATGGATTGGCTCGGGAAGTATAAGTCGCATCTAGACTGTCATCGTGGCCGAGTGATATTTGAGACTGAGAAGGGGAATCTTAGGTATCAAGGAGTTAGGCGGACTAATGAAAGCTTGATTGTCTTGGAAATTCAAGTAGAACGAATGCTAGAGAAGGGATGTGAGGCATACTTGGCTGTAATCACGACTGCTGAAGTCGGGCAAAAAACCGAGCTAAGTGAGATTCCGGTGGTTAAAGAATTGGACGATGTGTTCTGGTCACTGACCGGATTACCACCGACTCGGTCTGATCCTTTCACAATTGAGCTTGAGCCTGGCACGGCTCCAATCTCTAAGGCTCCATGTCGGATGGCTCCGGCAGAAATAGCCGAGCTAAAGAAACAGTTGAACGAGCCGATGGAGAAAGGTTTTGTGCGGCCAAGTAGTTCACCTTGGTGGCGCACCGGTGCTGTTTGTTAAGAACAAAAGATAGGAGCTTCAGGCTTTGCATCGACTATCGCGGGCTAAACAGAGTAACAGTGAAGAACAAGTACCCTCTTCCGGGGATAGATGAGTTGTTGGACCAACTCAGTGGTGCTACTTGGTTCTTTAAGATTGATCTAGCCTCGGGATATCATCAGATCACGATTGCTGAGGAGGATGTTTGAAAGACTGCGTTCAGAACGAGATATGGCATTATGAGTTTGTGGTTATGCCCTTCGGATTGACTAATGATCATGCGGCATTCATGAAGCTGATGAACAATGTGTTCAAAGATTGTCTCGATGAATTCATGATCATCTTCATAGATGATATTTTGGTGTACTCAAAAAGTGGGAAGGAACATGAAATACACTTGAGACTAGTGATGGAAAGACTGGGCGAGCACAAACTGTTTGCCAAGCTTAGCAAATGCAGCTTCTGGCAACGAAAAATCGGGTTCTTAAGACATGTTGTCTCGGACAAAGGAATGTATATGGATCCAGAAAAGATTAAGGCCATTGCAGATTGGCCTAGGCCCAGAGATGCATCAGAGATAAGGAGTTTCTTTGGGTTAGCCGGCTACTACAGAAGATTTGTTAAGGGCTTCACGAGTATGGCTCAGCCAATGACAAAGTTGACTGGAAAAGTTGTCCCCTCTGCATGGACAACGGACTGTGAGAAAAGCTTCTTTAAACTTAAGGAGATCATGACGAGTACTTCGGTTTTGGCTTTGCCCATGGTCGATGAACCCTATGTGGTCTGATGCATCGAGAGTTGGACTTGGTTGGGTCCTGATACAGCATGGCAAGATAATTGCCTATGTTTCAAGATAACTAGGCAAACATGAGGGCAATTACCCGACTCATGACTTAGAGATGGCTGCGGTGGTGTTTTCACTTCTGGTGGTCTTATCTCTATGGGGAAAAGTTCAGGTCTTTACATATCATAAGAGTTTTATTCATCCCGGAGTAACAAAGATGTATCATGATCTGAAGTATTGTTGTCACTGGGTTGGGATGACACGTGATGTGGCATAGTGGATTGCTAAGTGTCCGACCTGTCAAGATGGTTAAGGCCAAGCATCAAGACTGGCTGCATTAAAAGATGAGTTAAACACGCTGGGTCTTGAGGCAGCGGATCAAGCGGATCAAGCAGACATCTTGAGGAGAATCCGGTTGGCTTAGGAGAAAGATGATTTATTTCCTAAGATGTCGAATAAGGAAAAGACTGAGTATCATTCTTCAAATAATAGGACAATTTTGGTGAATGGCCGGATGTGTGTACTGGATGTCCCATCACTGCGGAAGAAATTCTCGACCAAGCACACAAGTCTAAGTTTTTTATTCATCCCGGAGTAACAAAGATGTATCATGATCTGAAGTATTATTGTCACTGGGTTTGGGATGACACGTGATGTGGCACAGTGGATTGCTAAGTGTCCGACCTGTCAAGATGGTTAAGACCAAGCATCAAGTGCCGAGCGGACTACTGTAGAGTTTGCCCATTCCAGAGTGGAAATGGGACATGATCACGATGGATTTCGTGACTGGGATACCGACTAGTCAGGGAAAGGATGCGATCTGGGTAATCGTGGATAGACTGACTAAGTTCGCACACTTTCTGCCGATCAACAAACAAGATATTGCAGCAGTGTTAGCCAGGCTATATGTGGAGCAAATCGTGAGATTGCATGGAGTCCCGTATATCATAGTGTCTGATCGGGATGGTAAGTTTAAGTTGGCATTCTGGAAGGCAATGCAGAAAAGTATGGGGACAAAAGTCAATCTGAGCACAGCATATCACCCCCAGACGGACGAACAGTCCGAGCGGACGATCAGAACACTTGAAGATCTGCTGCGAGCATATGTTCTGGACTAGGGCGAAAAATGGGATCAGTATCTGTATTTGGCCGAGTTTTCATACAATAATAGCTACTAAGCTAGTATTGGAATCTCGCTTTATGAAGCATTGTATGGACGACCGTGTAGAACACCATTATGCTGGATCCAAGTGGGGGAGCACATCATATTTGACCGGGATTTCGTTGAGGAAACGACTGAGAGAAACAGGGCCCTAAAGCTTAATGAAGAATGCTCAGGACAAGCAAAAGAGTTATGCTTATAGGCGCAGGAAAGAGTTGGAATTCTAAGTTGGAGATATGGTTTATCTCAAGACTATGACATACAAGGGTAAGGACCGAGCTTTAAAAAATGCAAAGCTCAGTCAGAGATACATGGAGCCATATGAGATTCTGGAGAGAATTGGCCTGGTGGCTTACCGGTTGGATTGACCCGCATCCATGGATGCATTCCACAATTTATTCCATGTATCGCAGCTCAAGAAGTGTGTATCTGACCGGCATAAGGTAGTGACTGAGCCACCAGCAAACTTAAGACCGGACTTAACAATAGAAGGTCGACCAATTCGGGTTGTGGGAAAGAAGTTTAAGCCGTATGGCCGGAAGAAGACAAGGATGATCCAAGTTGTTTGGGACTGTGAGGGTGAAGAAGAAACAATATGGGAACCGGAGTAAAAATGATAGCAGAATTTTCTAAGTGGTTTGAAAAACTAAGGAAAAACCGGGGAAGAATGGAAGACTTGAGGATAAGTCTTAGCCTAGTGGAGGAGAGTTGTAACGCCTGTGAACCAAACACTTCAGGTCGACTGGTTCAGTTCGAGAGAGAATCGTCGGGCAAAAGATGGATTGCTCCGGCTAAAAAGGGAGTCTCTCGGGCTAAATGGAAAATGATGGAGTTAAAAAGGGATTTACCGAGCTAGAGTCGGATTGCTCAGAAGAAGATGAGAATTGACTGAGTCAGAATGCAGCTGGTCGGGTTAAAAATATAAGTTGTCTAGCTAAAATGGAGTTCATCGAGCTAAAATAAGAGTGATCGAGATAAAATAGCTCAGACCGTGAATTTCGGGGTAAAGTGTTGGTTACTCCGACCAGGAGTGATGCTCGAGCTGCTTGGCCGAAATTCAGACAAGCTCTGTCGGGAATCAGACAGGACGGTTATGTCTGTCGGATAGCTCAGCTGGAATGCACGCGCGAAATTAGTTTTCGCGGGCTAAATTAGTTATCGATCGGGTAAAAATTGCTATTGTGCGGTTAATAACAAAGTCGCGCGCGGGAAATGTTCTAGCGCGGGAGAACAGTTAATGGAAAATTTGCACACATGATGCAGTTTAGCGCGGGGAAACGGTTAGTCGACGCAGGAGCGGTGTTTAGGCAGTTTTGGGCGTAAACTGCACAACCGTCGATTTTAAAATATATTCCTCGGGCCAAAATCAGTTTCTATCAGGCAAAAACACTTCAAAATATTCTGAAAGAGAAAGTTGGCAATTTGCTCGAGAGATATTCGACAACATTGAGAGCACTTGAGATTAACCGGAATTTGGTTTACAGCGCACGAGTTAAGCGACCGTCTATGAGCAACGACTGGGAAGTTGTTGAATTGTCCGCCCAAAAGGTATCGGGAATTCATAACTGATAGGCTAAGTGCGTGTTCCCTGGGCTAAATCTATAACTGGAATTGCATGATCCATTAGTGTAGCATTGTTAGGAATTGTTCTTAGTTGTTTGCTTATCCGTTATTCTATGTTCTGTTTGGTTTGATCGGTTGGTTGTTCACCGAGATGCGGGGATTCGGATCAGTCTATGCGCTTTGGGTGTGTAGTCCGTAAGGCTCGACTAGATCGCGGATTTAGCCCAATTAACGTGATGATTGGGTCGGTAAAACATATGTAGGATTCGCATGTATAGACTGGTTGATTATGACTTAGTTCGTTTGTATGTTTTGGTTTGGTGGGACGAGTTAACCGCTCTCACTAAGCAATTATTTTGCTTACGCCTCCTTTGTAGACGTATGTAAAGATGATAGCAAAACATGAGCAATGGGACAAGGGCAAAAGATGGGGAAGGATGGTGAATTTGTTGGGTAAAATAGCTAAGTATAATGGTGTAATATCTTATTAGCAAAATCTAATTATTATGTTGAACCTCGAATTTCTATTCGATATAAATTTATACTTTATCGGATTTGTTTTAGAAAGAATAAAAATGCGGAAATAATTTTTAATTATGAAAAATTTTAGAATTAGCCCAAATTTAATCGCGGTCGAGAAGATTGAGCTAGAGCGCTTCAGAGAATCTTTCCAAATAGTGGCAAAAAACACCAACTGGCAAGAAACACCAACTGCCGCAAAGGAAACAGATCCAAAAAGAAAAAATGGAGGCGGTGGGATAAACCTATGGCATTCTTTCTTAGTCAAACTTTTAATTTATCTAATTTTCTTGGTTACACAGCCTAGCCTGAATTCCCTTAAGAAATTGGAAGCTAAAAGCAAAAAAAAAGAAAGAAAAAAAAACTCAATGATGATTCATAAGTCCTTAAAAACTTCCAATATTCAGTTTTGTCAAGACTTTATGATCAATGTGTAAAACTCTTGAACATAATCATACAACACAGAGGATCCTCAAGATTTATCTAAAGGAACCACCCTCGAGTTTAATAAAACAACATCAAAATGGAAAATGAAATATATAGAAACCAAAGAATAATAATCAAACCTATTTCAAAATGATGCTTATAAAAAAAAATACATTATCTAACACCCTCACAAACCCCAAATTCTTCTCCACGTTCATGACTCGTACCTTCCCTTCGTTCACCCTTTTTTTTTAACACATGTTTGGATTCCATTTGATATACTTTCGAACTCAATCCTCAACCATAACAGATTTCGAGCTAATGCACTCGCTCTTCTTACCCAAATGGGTTTCCTCCTGAAGGGAAAGAAGGTGGGGTCGAAGAATTTGGAGCAGCAAATGGACTTCCGAAATTCTGATATGTTTGTTGAGTGTCATATGGAGCTCCCATGTTACCAATTGGGCTTAAATTACTACAAATAAAACCGACAGTTATGACTTCAGAAACGGTTCTTGATAAATAGTGTAAGAAGCAGAGTTTATCTACATTAATTGAAGCAAGGACTAATGGATTAATTGAATAAAAAGGTCATACCTAGGTGGCATGCTTCCTGGTATTTGAGGAGGTATGTACCCTGAAAATTTGGGAGCAAAGATAGTTCATCAAACATTTCGCATGAGTCAATAGCAGAGATAACCAAGTAAAACTAAGAAAATGAAAATAGGGATGCTTTACTTGGTGGCATTGCAGATGGATGACCTGAGACTTGAGGAGGCATACTGAAATGATTGTGTACTCCTTGAGATGGCATCATACCGGGAGGAGGTAATGCACCTTGTAGAGAAGCCATGGAAGGGAACATACTTTCCTGTATCACCAATGGGATTGTTCTATAAAAACTTTGGCAAGACAAGTGACTGAGCATAACGAGAGGGTTTTAAGATAAATTTTCGTAAGCATTTCACTTAGTGCTAAATATCCACATTTGATCAAATGCCAAGAAGCAAACTTTTCTGCGTTTAGAGCTAATTTCCATAACATGCTTGCTTTCACACAAAAAAGGAATATTCTGTATAAGTCAAACGAGCAATAGAGAACATACTGGTTGTGCCTGTGAAGGCGGCTCAGAGCCGAAGTCAAAAGGGTTCATTGATTTGGCTTGCGGTGGAACATTCTGGAAAGGCTGTTACAGGAAATAGATGAGTAATCACGAGAAAGTAACAAGCTGCAATGTCATTGACGCTCAGATTCATTATATATTTAGAAATTTATCAAAAAGCTGTTACCATGGGGTTATTGTACTGTTGCATTCCATAATGCATACCATGTGGTGGACCAGCATGCCACCCTGGCGCTGCTGCATGGTATGATGGGTAGGTTAAAGTGAATAAATCCTGCACACAGGTAATTTAGAATGTCATTAACAGTTCCGCAAATTTGAAATATAGAAAAATCGGACAGATTAAAAAAATTGGTTTAAACAAATTGATACCGCAGGTAATTCTGTTCTTCCGGGAGGTTTAACTTCAGAAGGGGCTCCTTGAAGAGGTTGCAATGACGGTGCACTCATTGACCTTTGTACATTAGATGGAAGTCCTGTGTTCCATGGCTGTAACAAACAAAAAAATCCGAGAATTTTAACCACATTAACATTTCTGAACAAGAATCTCTGTGCAATTATATTCGAGACCAGGCAACGAAGTACCCACCTGTTCATTTGAATGTCCGTTTGGAGGTGCTGCAAAGATTTGTGACGTGGAATGACCAAGATGCGCTGGTCCACTAGATACTGTAGATGTCTGAACTGGCACGGACGAAGGCGCTGTCAACTGAGAGAGAAGTGAATCCACTGTGTTACCACTAGGTGGTGGCTGAGATGCATTTAAACTAGGGCAACTGGGCGCGGCGTCGAAAGATGCCCAATTATTGTTATTAGCACTTGTTGGCTGTACAGCAGGTTGAGGTGTGGCCGCTATTGGTGCTTGTACTGGAACAGATGGAGCAGGAGGTTCGGGATCAGCATCGAAATCATCGAAATCAATCAAGCTTATAGCAGTCTCCAGTTTCACTTCCGGGGGATTCACATTTGTGGTGGTTAAACTACTCGATGATGCAGCTGGCTGAAATCATAAAAACAGAAAATATCAACCTATGAAAAACATTTTCTTTACAACCTTAATGAACTCTGACAATGTTAAAGGCAAAACCTTAGGAATCGCTGAAACATCGTTATTTCGGTTGACTTGGGGTTTTGGAGGTTCTATAACGCGAAGGGGAATAACACTGTCACCCAAAATTTCTCTTACGGGTCGAGCTACAGGAGGGCTAGCTGAACCCATGTCTTTCACTTGCTCAGGTGAATAGGACCCCTCTTCTGGTTTTTTCTTACCACCAAATCTATCTTCTCTGCGCCAATCATTCAAGACCTCAGGACGAGAAGGACTTTTTCTGTTACCTTGCTCAAACCCTGGACTTCTCCCACCAGGACTTGATCTGTCGCTGTAACGACGATCATATCCTTCTTCGTATGGTGGACTTCGAGACCCACTTGAACTTCGTGTCTCACTATCTCCCTGCAGATTATGAAATCACAAGGAATCATGACATCGCAGACCGCAATAGTAATGAACAATTCTCCTGGTACGATTCAAAGTAAGAAAGGAGTAAATAAAGACACGCTTCTCACAATCGGTCCTCTTGGAGGCTTATCATCATTCTTCTCATTCGTGTATCTTTTATTTACATACACCTGTCTGATGAAGTCCCTTAACCTCTCTACATTACTGGACAGATAAAACTTAACAAATCAGTCAATGTAAGACATACATATCTCTACAACAAGAAGAGATATTTTTGATTACCTTCCATCAGGCACTGTCTGCCTCTGTGGATCCATTCCTTTAAAATAAATATCCTTCGCATGCTGTTACATAACATTTAAAAAAAAAAATAAAGATACTAAAATAAAAATCCCAAAAAAAAAGAAACAACTCATTAGAAGAAGAATTAGCTTGCTTTACCTGATTACCACCTTCTTTAAGAGCAGAGACTTCTTGTGAGGTAAATTTCGCCATTGAAATCGATTTAACACGATGAGTAAACTCACGGCTGAGGAAAAAATAACATTTATACGCTCATATCAATTTAAACACTATTTACACAAGAATAAGTGATGAAAAATAAACTAAAAAAACTTACTGTATTCCACTGCAATTGGTACAAACAAAAGTCCAGAAAGTAATGCAAACATATTGTGGTCCCTAAACACAAAACAAAGAAATTACATTAAAAAAAAGTTACTTCTCTCAACCTTCTTCTTGGTTTCTTTTCATAACACGATGATGATGAAGAAGAGTGAAAGCAAACTTACAAGGCTGTTACAGTTTATACACCTCTTGTTATCAGGAAGTTTAAGAAGACTCCTAATAATCCTCTCGTTTTTCTCATCTTCTTTCACTCGACTAGCCATATCTCTTCCTTACTGCTGAGAATCTATACAACTCACATTTGATCCATCAACTTATTCAAATACTGACTTCGAATTTTCATACTTTGGCTTAAATTAAGGAACCTCACGCTACTTCGAATCAACAATCTTAAGTTCCAAAAATCACCAGCTGAATCAATAAAACTCGAATTTGATCATCAACTTATTGAAATACTGACTTTGAATTTACATATTTTGGCTTAAATTAAGGAACCTCAGGATCAGTCCAGGCTACTTGGAATCAACAATCTTAAATTCCAAAACTCACCAGCTGAATCAATAAAACTCGAATTTGATCATCTAACTTAGAATATATTCAAATACTGAGAATCTTGCGTGTTTGGCTAAAATCAAGGAACTCGTGAGATCATCAGTCCACGCTACTTTGAATCATCACTAATGTCGAAAATACAGATTTAGTCGATCGATTTTAGCAGTAAGGACGAGATTAACTCCTAAGCTTCAGTTTGTATACATTAACTCCTAATCAAATCGATTAGGCTTTCAACAAGTACAGATCTAGAAAATGTAGAGAAAGTCGAAGCAGAAACGGAGTAGATTTCGAACCTGAGAGACGAATCTAGGAGTTTTGACGACGATGATGATGATTCAACGACGATGATCTAGGAGTTTTTCGTCTTCTTCGTCTTCGTCTTCGTCTTCTGGTTCGTTGATGAATCAAATCAAATCAAATCACGTAGTTGATAGAGATGACTTCTTTCTAGAGAAAGAGGGAGAGAGTCTCTTGTACAGCTAAGAATAGTCTGCGTTACAGAGAGCGCGTGAGATAGATAGAGAGAGAGAGTACAGTTGGGTTTAGAGAAAGGAGATGGACGGAAATAATTGACGGCGTTAGATGTGGAATCCATGTTGACGGCGGCGGTCTCGTTTGTTGTTGTTGTCTTATTGAGTTGACAGAGGGCGAAAAAGACTGAAATTAAAGAGGTAATTTAGCGTAAATCAAATTATGCAACGCAAATTTCAGAAGTTTTTTTTTTACACTCATTTTGGTTGTTTTTATTTTCTACTTCCCTTCAGCAGATGTGTTTAGGCTGATTCAAAAATATTTTTCCACTAAAAAATATCAAATTTCGTCAAATATCAAACCTTCTCCAAAATATTTGTTTAGTTCGTCAACTTATTCTGGAAGTAATAAAGGTGTTCGAGAATACATATATGTGTGAGATTAGATTACTCTCACATGCTGAAGCGAGGAACTGTATGCGGCCAGGCTGATAAAGGATCCAAAGATAACAAAAAAACAGATGGTTGCAGAGATTAAAAGAGAATACAATCTAGAAGTTAGTGAAGAACAATGTTCTAAAGCAAAGTCAAAAGTTATGAAGGAAGCAAATGCTAGTCATCTAAAATATTTTTCAAGGATATTATGGGATTATCAAGCAGAGATATTTTGATCAAATCCAGGGTCCACGTTTGAGATTGAGACTATTTCAGGCCAACAATTGAAAGTTTACAGAGGTTATATCAATGTTTTATGTGTTTTAAATTTCAGAGAGAGTCTTGGAAAAATACATGTAGACCCATCATAAGAATAGATGGTGCTTTTTTGAAATGGGATATTAAGGGACATCTCTTGGCTGCGGTTGGAAGAGATGGAGACAATAGAATAGTTCCAATTTTTTGGGCTGTAGTTGAGATAGAGAATGATGATAATTGGGACTGGTTTGTGAGATTGCGCTCTACTACTTTGGGTCTTGAAGATGGACGAGAGATAGCTATCGTATCTGATAAGCAATTGTTTAGTATTGTTTCTAAATTTACTTCCCATTAAGTGCTTTCATCAATCATCTAAAAGGTCCATTTTTGCAGGGTCTTATTAAAGCTATCCACACCATTCTGCCACAAGGTGAACACCGGCAATGTGCAAAACATATTATGGAGAATTAGAAGCGAGATAGTCATTATATGGAACTACAGTGCTTGTTCTGAGGATTGCACGGAGTTACACCAACGGACAGTATACTGCACATATGGAAGCATTGAAGAAGTACAATCCAGCTGTTTTTGCTTCTCTACTAAGCACTAATCCGATGACATGGTCTAGAGCTTACTTCCTGATAGGTACATGTTGTAATGACAACTTGAATAATCTGTGTGAGTCTTTCAATAGAACCATACGCCAAGCTAGGAAGAAACCTTTACTAGAAATGCTTCAAGAGATTATGAGGCTGTGTATGGTACGTAATAAGAAGAGGCATATCATTGCTGGTAGATTAAAGATAAGATTCACAAAGAGAGTAAATTTGGAAATAAAAAAAACGATAGAAGGATCACAATTTTGCATCAAAAGCATGGCTAAGAACAATTAATATGAGGTAGAGTTGAATGATGTTTCTTATTCTGTGGATATGAATGAGCATACATGTGGATGCATTAAGTGGCAGATGACAGGTATTTCATGTGTTCATGCTGCTTCTGTTATCATATAAAAGAAAGAAAAAGTCGAAGATTATGTCAGTGATTGGTACACAACAAGGATGTGACATGAAACCTATAAAGATGGTATTGCGCCTGTTTAAAGTCAGTTAGAGTGGCATAGGAAAAATAGATTAGGTGTCTTGCCACCACCATATAGAAAAGGCAATCTGGGTAGGCCAAGTAACCATGCTAGGAGGAAAGGAAGGTATGAAACTACCTCTTCATCAAGAAACACCAGATTATCACGCAACCACAGAGTCATGACATGTGGAAACTGTAAATTAGAAGGGCACAACCGGTTATCTTGTACAAATCCGACTGTTGAAGATCAACCTAAAATACCAAAAGGCCGGCCAAAGAAGGAACAAGTTTGTCCGAGTCTCCATCTTTCTTCTTTTAAATAGGTGCTTAACACTTTGTTGATTAACATCTCTTTAAAACAGGAACCAAGGCATGCATTATTTGGACAAGGACAAGCACACAGACAAACCTCACAAGGATCATAAGCCTCTCAAGGATCACAAAAGCAAACATCACAAAGAAGACAAGCCTCACAAGGATCTGAAGCACAAAGGCTACACAGACAAGCCTCTCAAAAGCCAAGGACACAAAGAGAAGCCTCTGAAGCACAATGGCAACAAAGACAAGTCTCTCAAGCGCCAAGAACACAAGGACTAGGAGGGTGGAGATCATGGTTTGAATGTTCAAGGTAGGATCGTGGGTTTGGATGTTTTTGGTTTGTTTCAGTTCATGTACGATATTGTATTTCCAGTTACATTGTTCTGTGTTTGTTTTTTGTTGTTGTTGGATATGGTTGGTTTTTGTAATTTCGAACATGGTTTGTATTGTTACAGTTTGTTAAATCACCATCTTCTCAATGTTGTTGTTGTTTGCAGTCCTTTTCATCTATGTATTTAGTTGTTATCTTTTGATAAGAACAAACACAATGTTGCATTACAATACATTATAGAGTAGCAGATTCAAAGAAAACTAGTACAAAACATTGTGGGAAGGATATTTCGCAAAATGTATTTTTGGAAAGTAAATTCGATAATTGGATCCCAAAAGTTTTGGCAAGAGAAACCCCACGAAAGATATTAAAGAATCTTCGCAAAAACGTAAAATATGCAAAAAGGAAATATAGAGAATATTTTATTGCCAACTCCGAAAGTATGGGATTTCGAGTTATTTTAAATCTGCCTTGAAGGCTATACATTGATATGTATTTATACTAGACAACTCTAAGCCTAAACTAACCAAATTCCCGATGTGAGAGCATATATCTTCCCTTTTCCCACCGACTTCAAGGAATATTCGAGAATGTTCGGGAATCTTCCATCCAGCTCGGCATTTATCATTGGTCCAGCGATTTCTTCAGTTTGACTTTAGTCAACGCTTTGTCAATTTTGACAGACAAAAACGTCACGATATCCTCCGAAAACAACGCGAAGTTCGATTAAAACATCGGGAAGTTTACGAGAACGCTGATACGTCCCCGAATGAGCTCCCAGAAGTGTCGAAATGATCAACCAGCTCGGCATAACTCCCTAGGGGACTGAAATGCCGAGATGGCTTCCTCCTGGACTTATTCATCGTCCAGCTCAGCATTTCCTGAGGGGAAAAATGCCGAGCTCGTCTCCAGTTCTTTCCTCACTCGATTTTATGCATTCAGCTCGGCATTTTGGGTCATCAAACAGGTCAGCTCGGCATTCTGGATGGGCAGATGATGGAATGAATCACTCAGCTCGGCATTTCCATGGACAGGATGGAATGCCGAGCTGGTTCACTGATTTTGTCAAGCTGGTTGTGTCCCAAGGTAAAATGCCTAGCTGGTTGCGTATCCTTTGAAAATCAAGGGAAGCTGGGGCTTGATGATCTTCTGGACACCTCCTGGACGGGCAGAAAACCATCCAGCTCGGCATTTTATGGTGAAGGAGTGAATGCCGAGCTGGTTCATAGCCTTTGATGAGCTGATGGTCTTTTTCGAGAAATCGCGACTTTTATCGGTTTTTCGGACAAACCGCTCCGAAAACAGGACGATCAGCTGGGCATTCAAGAGAATGTCAGCCAGCTCGGCATTTTTGTCTGGAAAAAATGCCGATCTGGTCAGCTCACCTCCAAAATGCCGAGCTGACAGCATTCTGCTCGAAGAATCGCGACTTTTATCGGTTTTTCGAACAAACCGCTCCGAAAACAGGACGATCAGCTGGACATTCAGGAGAATGTCAGCCAGCTCGGCATTTTTGGGTGGAAAAAATGCTGAACTGGTCAGCTCACCTCCAAAATGCCGAGCTGACAGCATCCTACTAGAAGAATCGCAACTTTTATCGGTTTTTCGGAAAACTGCTCGGAAAACAGGACGATCAGCTGGACATTCAGGAGAATGTCAGGCAGCTCGGAATTTTTGGCTGGAAAAAATGCTGACCTGGTCAGCTCACCTCCAAAATGCCGAGCTGACAGCATTCTACTTGAAGAATCGTGACTTGTGTTGGTTTTTCGGGAAAATCTATTGAAAATTAGCTTTCCGTATCCTTTACGCGAAGTTATTGACAAAATAGTTTGAGCAGAGCTACTTTCCAAATATTGATCTTCTTTTCCGAGGATATTCAAATATGGAAGTTTTCTCCGATATTTTAATATCTTAGTCGTTAATTTCAGAAGTGTGGATTTTGACCTCAACAAACATAATTGAGTACCAAAAACTAAGTAAACAACCATACTTTACCAAAACAAAAGACAACGCAATTTAAAGACATACTTTTACTAATAATCAAGAACACTTTTTTTTTGCTTTGCTTTACCAACCATTAGGTAAGCAATGACAACTGTAACAATGAAAAGCCACACAAAAGAAATTTTCACCAACATTTTCCACTTGCGGATTTCCATTTTGCTCCACTGTGCATCTTCCTTCCATACTTGTAGAGCAACATTTAACTCATTTACTTCAGATTTGGCTTGAATAATCTCATTCGCCATGATTCTTAGTTTTGGTAATGCATCTTCAACCTCTTCTTACACAGCATCCTCAACCCACTTAAACAAGTGACCCTATTACATCAAACAACATTCTCTTAATTTTTGCACATAAATAGACATAAATAATATAAACAAATCGATGCAGTTACATCATTCTTGGTTTTCCAGGTGGTTACATCTCTTTTGCTTATACAACGAAAGAATGGTCGGCCATGATTTTCTTCAGTTTTCAATGTAAGGATCATTACTCCTAATCCACATACACACTTTGATGGAATTCCACGGTTTTCAATATCAACTGCTGTAAATGAACTAGAACTCCCCTGAATCAAATTCGAAACCATGATTAAGTGAAAGAAATCAAGAGAAACTGCAAAGAATCGGTGAATAAGAGAGAAGAAATCGATGGAGAAGAGAGAAGACATTGATGGAGAAGAGAGAAGTCGAGGACGAAGAGAATAGATCTAGGTTTCAAATTTTGGGGATTTTTGGTGCTATGATGTCGTTTTTACCATTAACAGGATTAGGACCGACAACAATTTAACAACGTCTAATTGCTCCGTTTAGTGATTTAATGCTGGGATTGAATTGGCAAAGTAAAAATAAATGTTTGTGATTTATTTGATAAGTTAACGTAAAGTTGCATATTTGTTTCACCTGGAGCAAAGTTCAAGCTTTTTTTCAACGAAATTTGTAAGTTCATGATTAAAATGACATTTTTCCCGTTTTCTATTAAGAGAAGTCTGAGGAAGTGTCATATACCTCTTTCTAAACTTTTCTTTTAAAATATTTTTTTTTAACAATGTTAATCCATTTTAACTAGGTAATTGGCATGCACTAATATATTTTAAACATATAAATTTAAATTTATATATTTAGGAGACTTTCTAAAGATATTAGAAATAATTATTTTCCCTGGATAATTTGGTATTTTTGGAAGAATCAGAATGAAAGAGGTTTTCGAGAACAAATATGGGAATCCCACAAAGATCCTTACACTTGTAGAAATACCAAAAATACACAATGGCAAGAGGCTCAACTGCCAGAGGATAAGTTATTAATGAGAAATAATGTTTCAAACTTAGATAATGAGATTCATGATGGCTGGTGGTATTTTATAAATAATGCTTGGAAGGAGATATATATTTTTCAGGACAATGTTGGTTTTATAGTAAGGAATGAGTGATAGATAAGATGCTGGGGATTTGTAATATCCGAAGGAGTCTTTCATCCTTACATGCATAATTTGAAACATTGAGATGGGCAATGAAGTGTATGAAAAATTTTCAGAATTATGAAGTGGTTTTTTATTACAGACTATTTGGACTTGGTGAAGATAGTGTATAATCTTGCAGGATGGCCTATTTTTTCAATACTTATTCCATATGCAAAGAATTTAATGGCGGACAAATTCGCATACAATGCTCGAACTCAACCTTTAGAATTGTTTTATGTTGATTGTGTACCACTAACCTAGATAGGTACTTTCTTCGTTTTAGATTTCATTTGTATTATTGCTGGCAAAAATAGTAATAATTTACAAATTGATTTACATATATTTTAATTATATGTATATCTTAATTATTTCAACTAATATATGTTGAAATATTGTAATAATATTTTAAAGTATTTTTGATAAATATACTATGTTTATCCCATAAATAAACTACAAAGTAAAATATATTCAAAATATAAATATATATTTTTATTTTGTCTTACCTACAGACAATATAAATCACTAACTACAACTGATTGTTGCAATAATCATGGGACTAAATAAAATATTATTCATCATTATTTTAAGTAAATCAGATAAAAATACATATATTTTATTTATAAATGTATTTTATTCTCTTTTTATTATCTATTTTTAAGAAAAAACTAAAAAATAATATTTCTTAAATCATATATATGAATATGGTGGCCTATCTTAACATAATATACAGATTGATTATTGCAAATTTTTAACAACTCAACTTTGTAACTTATAATAAAGTTTTATTTTGAGAGAGATCTGAGGAAGTTCCATATGTCTCTTTCTAAATTTATATTTTTAACAATGTTAATAAATATTAATTAGGTAATTGACATGCACTAATATATTTTAAACATATAAACTAGTAATAATTTAGAAATTAGTTTACATATATTTCAAATATATATATATATATATATATATATTTCTACTCGTATATCGTATATGTTGAAATATCTCTCTAATATTACAAAGTCTTTTTCATAAATATACTATTTTTTATCCCGCAAATATACTATAAAGTCTAATATATACGAAATGTAAATCTATTATTTTTTTTATCTTACCTATAGACAATATAAATCGCTCACTATAATTTTATTAAAGGGAATTCTACTGCCCTATTGTGACTATTTTCATTCCACCATCTATCCATTTGATCATCTGACCAGCCAACTCAAAGAGCCACCTTAGTTCATTGAGCCGGCTCCATCTACCCACTTTGCTCATATTTCATTCAACCAGCTGAAAGAGAGTGACATTAGTCCAGCTTTCAACCACCATCAACCACCCAAAAGAACCTCAGATCCAAGGATTCCATCATCCTGTATCAAAGCTAAAAGCTCTTACCCTCCATCTATTTTGTTTTGATTTTATTTTAAAAATCTTTCATTTACAAGTTTAATTGTTTTCATATTTCATACCAAAAGAACCTCAGATCCAAGAATTCCATAATCCTGTATCAAAGCTAAAAGCTTTTACCCTCCATCTATTTTGTTTTGATTTTATTTTAAAAATCTTTCATTTACAAGTTTAATTGTTTTCATATTTCATATTTTAAAACCCATAAAAAATACTTTAAAATCATGATATCTATATTTTTCACATTTTAATATAAAAAATATTCTTTCTATTTTCATATTTCAATTTCATAAAAAAAAATAATTTTTGTGTTGTTTTCCTTTAAGTTTATGTTTTTGTTTTCATTCAAAAGAAATAAAGAAAAGTTATATTTATTTCACAAATTCTGTTTTCTGTTTAACAACAAAAAAATGAAAAACATATATATATATATATGTATATATTATTTTAGTTCATTCTGTAAAAAATACAAAAAGATTCTGTTTTAGTTGTTTCACTTTTCTTCTTCTATATTTTGTTTTCTACTCTGCATGCAAATAAATATGATGAAATAGAAAACAATTCTCAAGTTGAAATAGTTTTGAGGACAAAATTTTTAAAATGGGGAGAGAATGATGCAATCTTGAAATTATCACCAATCAAAGAGTAAGATGCATAATCAAAATACAATCATTCAAATGTCTTCAGGGTGCTCAATTCGGAGTTCGGTCCACTTTCGGTTCAGTTTTTTTGGTTTTTTGGTTTCTAAATTCCTTACCTAGTGCAATTCTACCCGAGTTGTTCTTTTGTATTATCAGCCCCTCTTTGCCAAGGCTTATGGCGACGTTCAAACCATCTTTCACTGATCAAACCATCGACCATCCTCAGAAAGTGCCGCAAAGCTAGCTGATTGGATCCATTCATTCACTTCCCTTCCATCCTTCATTTCTTCGGGCTAAAGGAAAGTGTCTACGGCCAGCCTTCGTCCATCCATCCTCCACCTGCAACCTCAGTTCCTGAGAGTGTAACATCATTCATCCTTGTATAACCCTCACAACACTTGTTTCTTTAAGAGTTGTCTCTAACGAAAGATTCATCCTACTGAGCTTCAAGTAATATTTTTGACCAGATATGTTCTTTATATAAACTAAGTTACTGGGATCTTGAACTTTATCTGCATAATTTCCTGAGTAGACGATGCTAAAAGTTAATTTTTTATTTTCTATATTTTATTTTACTCTAATGAAGTCAATTCTAATGGGGACTTCAATATTGTAACTCCACATGGTATCATTTCTTCTTTTAAGAAGAAGATGTGTTCTACGCTAATTCAAGTAATGGAGACGACTCTTTTCTTTGTGTTAGTATGCAATTGGAAGTCTTTGAAAGTGTGTATTGCCACAGAAACCACACCTCTTATAGTTGTAACTTGACTAGATACCTTTGAACTGCATTGCATATAATCATCAAACTATCAGAAGGTTCAATATATATTTACATTACTAACT
>OVBI01002123.1:0-23834 GCA_900406495.1 Sisymbrium altissimum | reverse complement strand
ATTAGTTCCAAGAGCTGAATCCATTCTTTCGTGAATCTTGGTCCAAGAAGGTGTTGAGTGAGGTCTGTCCAAATCTGTTCAGAAAACTGACATATAAAAAAAAGATGATCTCGTGTTTCAAGTGTCCCTTGACAAAGAAGGCAAGATGAATCGGTATCATGGTTCCACTTCTGTATCCGATCTCCTGTTGCTAGACGATCATTTATTGCAAGTCAAGCAATTACTGAGTATTTAGGCGTAGCAGAGGAGAACCAAATCCCTTTCGCCCAACTTACTTGAGGATATGAACTCTTTATGAGGCTCCATGTATCTTTAAAACTGAATTTATGTTTGTACTCATTACCCTTCCGCTTCCAGAATTTGATATCCTCCTGTTGAGTTAGACTTCGAGATCTCAGTTTCTGAACCTAATTAGTTTATTATTATTGAACTTCGGAAATGCAACAAATGAACATATGAGAATGGTTGAAGACCTTCGTCTATCCAGCAATGTCTGAGAACCTTTTTTGTTTTTTTTTCTGGACAACAAAGATCTTTTTAGTCAACGAGTCAACGACGTGTTCTACTATAAGTATTAGAACGCCAAGGAGTTTTCAAAATCCCGGATCTAAAAAACGGCACGCTTTTTATTTCTTTTTAACCGTATACCTCTGTTTCATCTAGAGGATTCGCTACAAGAAATACAAATAATCTATCGTGAAAGAAAAAGAGTGAAGCTTCAGAGATCCCAAAGAGCTCCGATGGTTCCTAAGATCACATCAATGCCGGTGACTAGACCTCTCTGCTCAGTCTCCACCTTATTCCTCTCCTTCTCTCTCATCTTCATCATCTCACTCCTCTTCTTCTTCTCCAACTCCTTAACATCCGACCCAAACCCAAGCATCTCACTCAACACCTTCCAAAACGGCATCAACGTCTTCGTAGCTGAGCTTCCAAGATCTTTAAACTACGGTCTCCTCGAGAAGTACTGGACCTCTCCTCCAGACTCACGCATACCCAGCGACCCAGATCACCCAAACCGGATAACCAATTCACCCGGTAAGTACCCACCGTACCCGGAGAATCCGCTGATTAAGCAGTACAGTGCAGAGTACTGGATCTTGGGAGACCTCGAGACTCCACAGGAGAAGCGAATTGGATCTTTTGCCAAAAGGGTTTTCAGTGAATCCGAAGCTGATGTAGTTTTCGTGCCGTTCTTCGCTACTCTAAGCGCAGAGATGGAGCTTGCAAATGGTAAAGGCTCAAACTTTAGGAAGAAATCTGGTAACGAAGATTATCAGAGACAGAGAAAAGTTCTTGACTTTGTTAAGAACACTCAAGCTTGGAACCGATCTGGTGGTCGTGATCACGTTTTCGTTCTCACTGGTATTGAAATTTCGTATCTTTTGCTACTTAGTTCGGATGTGATCTTATGCAAAAACTATAGCTTTAAGTCTGCCATGTGGGTGTGTATCTCTTAGATAGAAGGGGAAGCTTATGTGAGTTAAAATCTGTTGGATGTATTTTGTTCAGGTTAGTTAAATGTTGAAGCGTTCTTTGGCAGACCCTGTTGCAATGTGGCATGTTCGTGAGGAGATTGCTTTGTCGATTCTACTTGTGGTGGATTTTGGAGGATGGTTCAGGCAAGATTCTAAGTCGTTCAATGGTAGTAGCTTGCCTGAGAAGATAGAGCATACGCAAGTCTCTGTCGTTAAGGATGTGATTGTTCCGTACACGCATCTACTTCCTAGACTTGATTTGTCCAAGAACCGGAGACGTCAGAGCCTTCTTTATTTTAAAGGCGCTAAGCACAGACATCGGGTAACTACTCTTACGAATGCCATTTCTTTGTTTTGAATCGTTATTACATTGCTTTATTCAGACACTCTTTGTGAGTGATTACGTGGCTCATGAGGTATCTGTTACGGAGTGGATGTACTTTCGGTTTGGAAATTATATTGTCTCCCAATATTGGGAAGACATGTAATGAACAATCGCAGCCTTATATGTGTAGCAAATGGTCAGTTCTCTTAGTAATTTGTCGATGTTTAACTTGACAGGGAGGGTTAATTAGAGAAAAGCTATGGGACTTGCTGGTGGATGAACACGACATTGTCATGGAAGAAGGTTTCCCTAATGCAACGGGAAGAGAACAATCTATAAGAGGAATGAGAAACTCAGAGTTCTGCCTGCATCCAGCAGGTGACACTCCAACTTCATGCCGTCTCTTTGACGCTATACAAAGCCTATGCATCCCTGTGATTGTCAGCGACAACATAGAGCTCCCGTTTGAAGGAATGATAGATTACTCAGACTTCTCCGTCTTTGTCTCGGTAACTGATGCATTGACACCTAAATGGTTGGCTACTCATCTCAGAAGATTCTCCGAAAGAGACAAGGAAACATTCAGAAGTAAAATGGCAAAGGTTCAGACATTTTTTGTGTATGATAATGGTCAAGCGGATGGGATTGGACCGATTCATCCCGATGGTGCGGTGAATCACATATGGAGGAAGGTTCAGCAGAAGGTGCCAATGGTGAAGGAAGCAGTGATTAGACAGAGGAGAAAACCAGCTGGTACTTCTTTTCCACTTCGGTGTCAATGCATCTGAATTATGGAACCAAACCCAAAAGAGATAAACACGTTTGTCATTTTGTTGTTTTTGTTTTGTTGGTATGACCTTCGCAGTATAAAATACAAAATACAAACACTTTGGCAACCAAATGTAAACAATAATCACTTCTTTTTTTTTTCTTTCTTAATACAAAAACAATACTTTTACAAATCTCAACTGATACCTTTTTTTTTTTTTTTTAGTACAGACTCCCACTAGCTTGAATCTCCCTTTCAATGAGATCTATAGAAAAAAGGATAGAGACAATCCAAACACTAAATTCACCCCCAGAAACTTTGCTAAAAACTGCACAATAACAGGGTGAATAAAAACTGGAGCTGTCTCTATTTACATATGAATTTTAATCAAATGAAAGAATTATAAAAACGAGATATTAAACTGGGTATAATCAATAATAGCTTTTTTTTTTTTTTTCCAAGCTTTTGGTTTCTGTCTCAGTCTCCTTGGTTGCACCATTGGTCAGGGACGCACAAGAAATGAGTCTTCATGAATTTCCTGAACCTCGTCTTGTAATCAATCGGGCTGATCACTGTTGGCTGCACATTCTTTGGAACCACCAAAGACGATTTCACCCACGTCTCTAACTGCTTGTCCCATGTGTATTGCCTCAAGTAGTCGATGATCCCACACACTAGCTCATGGCACTCATCATCTACGCCAACCAGCAGCGAGTAGTCCATCACGTTTATGCTCTGCGATTTTGTTTCCCATTTAATGATCAGTGGATTGTTGTGTAACACTATACAAACTGAACTAAGTGAACATATAATAGAGAGACAGAGAGAACTCACGGTCAGGAAGGCAGTGTCGTTGTAAACCGCTCTTTGAAGATTCTGTTTTGACGTTTTGCTAACGTAAAGTGGGGATTTGTTCATGTCGTTGACGAAGTTCTGATCCAATAGAACATCATCGCCGCCGTTAGCAGATGTGGCCGTAAACCGAGCGTGTAGAGCGCCTTTGAGATCATACTGGCGAGTAATTTTCCTGCCAAAACTGAGATTCTCCATGACCATCAGGTCGTGCCGTATCTCTTTCCCGCTCTTTGGCTGCCTTACAGTTACCTGAAAATAACGACCAAAGATCCTTCAAACTAAGCAAAATGCTAATAATGGTGGAATAGTTAACAGATGATTCTAGAGACAATACCTGATGGATGCCGAGAACTTTGGCAAGACAAGTCTGGTTGCCTAGATCATACGAGTCCTTCATGTATTTAAAATACTCAGGAGCAAACTTCACAAATGATTCGTACTCTGTCTTCTTGATCTCTTTTACGATGAACCTATCATCCAAAGTCTTAGCGAACACGGATTTGCTCTTCCCGCCTTTAGCATCCCACGGCTTACAGCGACTAAGTGAAGCAATATAATCAAGCTCTGAGGAGCAGCAACGCCTTCTGAGGTCGCGGAAGTCATCTGCATATAGGCACACAATGGAGTATTTGGGTTTTCCAACTGATTTGAGTGACCCAAAAGTAACAGTGACCTCTGGAGGAGTTGGTATTTCCAACCTACTCGTACTCTCACTCGAGTACCGGGAAACCTCCGGGTCAACAGTTTGCTTAGAATCTGGATAGAAACCTTCAAGAGATCCATGTATGCACTTTTTCAATCTGTTGTCAGCATTGCTTCGATGGGCAAGCGCGCAAGCAATTAGACTCGACAGCTCGTCTTCATAGTCTGACACGATAAAATCATCATCCTTCAAAGAGATGCGCAGACGAGAACTTTCCTCAGTGATTATCTGGTTCACCGTCTGTAGGTTTTCTTGGGTGAAATTGTTAACATACTCAAACTTCAACAAGTAATCCTTCTCAACATCGACAATGGGCTTCGTTCGTAGATTTTCAAATGGCTGCCAAAACCATTCATCCCAACCTAAGATGTGTGACCGATTAGTGGCTGCAACCTCACCATCCGGTGAATCTCCAGTAACTGGAATTGATTTGTCTGCTTCTTGTTCCTTGGTTGAATGGCTATTGACAGCCAAATGGGTGTCAAAATGATCGTTAACGGGAGAGGTTGTATCGGGCCTGGGGCTGGACAGAGTTTGCAGTTCAATGTCTTCAGGTACATCAGATTCTTTTATCTGATCATTGTCCCCAACAGACGAACCAACAATTGGTATTTCCTTGCCTTCCACAAGTGGAGCGTCCATGCCTTCATTGCTACCCGAATCAGAAACTTTGTCATCATTTTCATATCTTGTCATACCAGCCTCAAGATTGGTCTCCACACCTTCTTCATTTGTATTCTTCTCACAACTTGACGGTAGCAGACGATTAGATAAAACCAGCGACTGCAACCGGTAGTTCCAGGTGAGAGCTTGAAACAAAAGTTCCCACCTCATGCGGTTTAAGCGGAGCAGTTTGTGCGAAACATCATCTATGGTTTTAGCCTTGTCAAAAGAAACCTTGATGTTTTCCTATTTTTAGGCCATAGTAATGGTTCAAGAAGTGGATGAATATATAGATTAGTACGCTTGTGTCATGAACTTAAAAATATATTCGTATACTAAATGTACTTGTTGCAAAGCTAACCTCAAATATGCGGCGCTCGTGATTCAGCATCTCGTCGATGTTAGACAGCAATTTTAGTGCACACTGATAGCTGAGACCTGAATTTGCGAACTGTGATCTTAGTCTCTTCAGAAAACTAGTAGCGTCCTCAAACAAGGAGATCCCTTTAGTGAATACCTAAACAAGTAAATAGAAACCATCAGCAAAAATCATCTGAGTCTTCATTGCGCAATTAAAGGCTAGCCCTCGCCCCAAGCAAGAGATAATATTTGATGCTAACAACATACATATGAAAATACAGCTGCAGTACTGTTTAACTCAGAAAAGAAACTTACTTTATGGAATTCTTTTTCAAGCCAGCCCACTTTTATCAAAATGCTAGGCTCCAGCATCATTGGTGGCAGAGATACTGTGTAAGATGTGACTTGGGAGTAACTGAGCATAGCAACCATGGAGCCTAATCTGCAGTTGTATACAAGTTTCAATATATATCATTCATGATATTTACGTCGCAACATTCGAACCGAGAAGGGACCTTCAAGAGAACTAAGCCTAAAACTAGTAAAGCCTGGAATAAAGTTAACCTTAGTACCAGACTATTCTCCTAGGATATGTAGCCAATATTTCGAAAGCCCATATTATAGAGTAACTCAAAACCTTACTTAAGTACTCTTAGAATAATGTGAACCTACAGGTAGAGCAAAAACACATACCCAAAGAAGTGAAGGAAGTCCCTGTCGAAAGAGTGCCCGCAGCTACACAATCTATTCAGAAAAGTTTGCTGAGTAAAGCTGAGCTCCAAGAATTTTCCAAATGACAAGCTACGAGCAGCAGTGGATATCAGCACTCGTTTTGTGGATCTGCGGTTCCCATTCTTTGTTTTACACTTTCCACAACGACTCCACATCCAGATTTTTCCTTTTGCCTCACCAGGCAAACATTTTGGTAAAGAAATTCGCTTGATTTGGATTGTTAGTTGCTTGTTGTGATGAGCATAGTAATAAAGATGTGCTTCCGGTAATTCCTCGCAAGTTTGGCATCGGATTCTCTGCATCATGGACAGTTCCCTTAACAAACTTGAGCCACAAAAATATTGTAGCGCCATTTAACTTTCAGCTTCTTAACATAAGGAACAAAGATTAATCTTGGCAAAAGAACAAAACAGCAATTTATTAAAAATTGACACAGAGCAAGAGTCAAACCTGATTGAACATATCTCGCAGGAAGCTTGCCAAGGGAACATCAAAGTGCTTGTAAAACTTTATGTGCGAGAAATGACTTTGGTTACACATCATCCCCCTGCTGGCATTCCGCTTTGACACTAAAACTAATATACTCTGAGACTCCAACGTTGTGGTCTCAATATCATTCTCTGTTTGCGACCTATCTCCATCATCTGAACTCGTGTTTACCGGGAGCCCAGGGTCAAGTAACAAAGGTTGTGTACTTTCCTCCTTTTCTGTAGTATCTTCCGCAGATTCCTTTATTGAATCAAGATAGCTGCTATTCGAAGTATCTGTCTCCACAGAAACTGGAACTGATTCCGGATTTTCAACTAAGCCTAAATATTTACTTAGCCTGGCAGATAAAGAGGAGAACCCAGTAAAAATAACTGGATTATATGGCTCGTGAGAGAAGACATGTTCTCCATCCGATTCCCAGTTTTCAGCTTTCTCACAATCTGATCCCCCATTTATCTGAACAGCTCGTTCACTGAATCCATTAGACAAAGGTATCTCAACTGCTTCAAAAGCAGATTTACCAGGAGAAGGAGACAATGGAATTTTTTCTGTTTCCACAGCACATGATGTAGCTTCCTTTTGAAAGATGGTTGAGAACATTGTTTCCCGATCAGCGAGGAAAGAAGCCTCCAAGATTAGATGATATGCCAGGATAAATGAATATTGTACTACTTCTTTGACCTTCTTCAGCCTATCACTGTGGCTTCCTTTAAGCAAAATCTGTCACAAATCACAATGTCAAAAGTCAGATAATCAGGGGTAAACAGCAAGAAAGTCTACGGTCAATGTCACAAAATTTCAAATTTTGAAAGATTTCAACAGTTGATGTTATAGGAATAAGACTTTCACCCAGTGGAAACTACCGTAATACCACGATTATGTGATGTATTGATGTTTATTGTTACTAAAGTAGCATAAATGACTAATCATACTCCAATATCAATAAAGTACTCACCGTGCAGCCGAGGCGGGTAGGACAACCCTCTAAAAACATCAGCGTTTTAGTTGGCTTCTTCTCAGCTTCTCCCACAGCATTATGCTCCTCCACAATTTTCTCAATGCGAAAGGAATCACAGTGCTTTAACTTCTGATTAGACAGAGAGTCGAATGGAATGATTGGTGAACCAATGCATCGAGAAATTCTCTGTAGACGGTGGAGCTTCATGTCCAGCACCAGAGTGACCTTGTCCTTAATTGACAATTGGATATCACGTGAAACAGATTTTTCCACCAGCATAACGTCAGGCTTCAACGCTTCTATGATATCAGCAACAGGCTTCACATAAGGATCTTTGTCCTGTTGAAGAAAAAAACAAACAGACAACAAAAATCAGAAAATTATCAAATGAAAGCTTTCGAAATGGTGATTGCCAAGTTTCTGTGCTCCCCACCTTATCCATTGACTGGAGAGAAGAAAAACCACTTAATGGCTCGCCAAGTACTCCTTGGACTAACATTATTCTAGGATGTTCATAGCTAGTTGCCATTTGTTTAAGAGCAGCATGTTTTTTGAAAACCAGGCCTTTGAAAACTTCACTGGAGGGATGAAAAGTCATTAGGGGAGTACATTAGTCTTTATGAAAAGATATACTGTAGTAATTGGCAGATTATTATTCTAAATCTTCTTAAAGGTCAGAGAACCTCAAACAATGCAAAATCTA
Organism: Sisymbrium altissimum; assembly: GCA_900406495.1. Lineage (NCBI taxonomy): Eukaryota > Viridiplantae > Streptophyta > Magnoliopsida > Brassicales > Brassicaceae > Sisymbrium > Sisymbrium altissimum. The sequence goes on along the minus strand of OVBI01002123.1, from coordinate 15,799 downwards.
AGCAAAACAATTGAGTAATTTGTAATACCTTTCACTGCAAGAACCAGTTGCTATGCATTTCACTTTGATGTACTCAGTCGGATCAAGTGATTTGCCATCAATAGCTGGCTTCAATAGTGAAGCAGCTTCCCAGCATAACCTAGGAACTATCTCCATCCAATTTTCACCTTCTTCCACAGAAAACCCAGCCGACTTAATAAGCTGACTCACAATGAACTTAAACTTGGAATCAGCCACCTCAAGCATCGCTCTCCGATTTTCTTCATTAGACTTTTGCTTTTTACTAGTTTCATCTTTAGATTCCCCTAAAGAACTTGATTTGCCCCACTTAGTGCCATCACAGCATTCATCATCATCATCATCATATAGTTCTTCCGGTTCATCAACTTCATCTTCCGGATCTTCAGCTTCCGGAGGTTCCCAAACGGGAGCATCCACTTCACCACTATCATCTTCACGATCAGATAGAAATTGCACACTTTCAACACCGTTCTCTTTCGTCTTTTCACCCAAAATCTCAATGTCCCGTTGAATATCACACGGCATGCTCTTGGACTTACGCTCTAAAGTATATTGCCGATCTACCTTCTTCTCCTTCTCCTTTTGCATGGTCTCCACATCTTCTTGACTACCATTGCTTGAACACTCTTCTTCATTACCCCTAACATAGACATAGACACATAAAAAACATATCAGTACTCTTCACTAATCTGCTGTTTTTTTTGTTTTTTTTGACGTCATGACTAATCTGCTGTTGTATCAAATCCAAGATAAAGTCATCTCAGCCTTACCTTTCAAAAGAGTTTTCATCAACCGAACACTCACCTAGCAAAAAAAATCATAAAACCATATGATTAGATAAAAATATTGAAGGTGTGTCGTTAAGCAAATGATTTAGGAGAGAAGACAAACCTGAGAGAGAGCGGTCACTATCCGACAAAGAATTTGAAGTCGTCATAACCAAAGTCTTGCCTTCTCGATACGGAATATAACAAAGTCCAACCAAGTCACACGCAAACAGTCCAATCTTAGAGGATATTTGTTATCCTTTCTTTCATTCTAACCAAAAGAGCAAGAACACGTGAGGTTAGCCAAGCTCCCTCCCTCGCCACCTACTTGAATCAACAAAGAAAAAAAAAAAAAAAAAAAGCNAAAAAAAAAAAAAAAAAAAAAAAAAAAAAAGCGTAAATTAGCATCTACGCCTATTAATGAGATGATCCTGAAAATGGAAAAAATAATCATTTCGACCGACGGCAGATTTTCCGATTTATGATATTCGACATTCGACAGCAAGCATGCCCAAATTAAAAGGACACACACAATCCCCAAAGATCTATGGATTTTTAGGAAAATTTTAAATTAAATTAAAATAAATCCAATCAGATTTCGAATTTTCTGTCTACAACTGTATGAGATTACTACTAGCGAAAGTAATAATGAAGAACAATCCATTTGATGACCCGAATTAGAACCGGTCAAGTCAAACCGGACTTCAAACAGTGAAGAACGGATGGATTTCGAATTTTTTTGTTCCAGTTCGACAAAAATTCGCGAAGATCTATGAATTTTATTAAAGTCATAAAAAAAAATTAAAATTAAAAACTAAAAAATCCGTTTCAGATTTTGAATTTCTGTTAAACTGTACACTGCGGAATAAGAAAAGAACCAATAATCCATGACCCGACCCGACCGGAATCGGAAACGAGAATGAATGAACTCTAAAGAAACAAGTCAATTCGAACAAGAATCAAATCAAATTTCACTTCAATAAAAATCGATATCTTTTTACAATTACCTAAAAAACGAAAAATGATAAAAAACTAAGTCAAAGATGATTCGTTCTCAACTCAAATCTCCGGAGAAACAAAAGAAAAAAAGCAAAACAAAAGAATGACTCACCGAAGAAGCAAACGGAAAATTTTAGTTATGAGGTTGAAGAAGAAACCCTAAGGAAATGGAAGAATCTTTGGGGTTAGTTTGAGAGTAAATGAAAAGAGAGAAGTTGTTGTTGTTGTTCCTCTAAAGAAATGAAACGAGTCCACGAAGAGTTGTCGACGGTGGAGAGAAAGAATGGAGACGAAGTTTGAAGAAGAGAAGGAGAGAATATTTCTTTTTATTCTAACTTAAAACCAGTGGGCTCCACTTTTTATATCTACCTTTCTCATGTTTCATTTTTTGTTTTCTTTTGTTTTTGTTCATTTCCTTTCAAAAATATTTAACTATTTTTAATTACAGCTAAACAATAAACTTTTTTTTTAAGAGATTTTTTACTATTTTTTATTTTGGTCTCGACATTTGTAAAAGACATGAAATTTGTATTTATTAAATTTTTTTTTGTTAACTACAACAAGATTTTAAATTCAAAATTTAAAAATTAAAGATTACAATTATTTGTAGGACTTTCAGTTATATATATTCAAAATTCTACAATAATAAATAAATTAGGTAATAACGTACACCATGTATATGATTAATTTTTAACTAAAATAACTTGCCGCCAAAAACTCTACTAAGAAAGCCTTGTTTTACCTTTAAAAACATTTAATTTTACTTTCTTATTCGTTTTAAATATTTTTTTCAATGTTTTTACTTATATTATTACATTGACATATACCTTATTATATATAATAAACCGACTACCTTATTATATGTAACTTTGATGTCTCAAATATAGAAATTAACCGGATGGCTAAATTGTAAATAATTATTTGTGGAACTTTCAAGTAATATATATATTCATAATTCTATAATAGTAAATAAATTAGGTAATAACATGCAACATAAATATGGTAAAAACACATAGCATATAAAATTAATAATTTTATTTCATTACTAGCAGAACAAGAATAAAATTTACTTTCATTTAACTACTTTAATGACATTTTCAATTATATGATATTTATATTTATAAGAAATTATATCTTATCCTGATATCTGCATTACCAATTGAGATTCCTAAAAGATTTCTCTATGTTATACTATTTTTAATTTGAAAATTTAATTTATTGAATGAATTTATATTAATATCTTATAAACATATGATACATTCTACATATTTTGACATGCATTTCTACAAAAATCAAGTATACACAGTTATTTAAAATATATATACATATATATATAGTAAAGTATCTATAGTTATTTACTTTTTTGTAAAATTTTTTTATGTAACTTATTTTATAGTTGTTGGTTTTATAGCCTTTTTAAGTGGCCACTAACATCTAGTTTATTATTTATGTTATTTAGCACCAAATTTTTGAAAATTATTTAGAAGTTAGTTATTTATTAGCTAATAATAGAAACAAAACCTAAATGGTGGAAAACGTTTTCAAAAACAAACAAAAAACTCGTCAAAACAGGTCCGAAGTTCACGTGAAAAAGAAAGTTACACATACACAATATGTACGTCGTTTTATAATTATATGCGTTACTTTTTAAAATGACATGCTTTTCCAAAAATGTGTTATGTCGGGAAGTAGCAAAAACAGTTTCGAATAAATGGCAAAAGACGTTTCTAAAAACAAACAAAACCTAGTCAAAATAAGTGAGAAGCTCACGTGAAAAAGAAAGTTAAACATACAAAATATATGTATTGGTTTGTAATTTTTTATATTAATTTTAAGAGTAATATGTTTTTGAAATATTTATAATTACTAATGTATTATATCAGAGCATAAATTGGTAAAAGTAAAAAACAATCACGTATCTAATAACAGGAACTATATATAACATATGTGGTGCTTGTAATTGCATGTTTTTTAAGCTGTAATATATCATAGATAAATAATATGCTATAATAATATATTATTAGTATGTTTAGGTTTATGCTATAGGTTCAGTAAGAAGATAATATTTGTATGAAAAATTAAAAAATACAATATTTACATATATATATGTGTGTTTTAGAATGAAATTCTTTTTAAAATGATTATTATTGCTAATTAATTATAAATTTCAGTTGTATATATTCAAAATTCTACAATAATAAATAAATTAGGTAATAACATACGCCATGTGTATGGTTAATTTTTAACTAAAATAACTTGCCGCCAAAAACTCTACTAAAAAAGCCTTGTTTTACCTTTAAAAAAATTTAGCTTTACTTTCTTATTCGTATTAAATATTTACTTTTAATGTTTCTAGTTATATTATTACATTGACATATACCTTATTATATCTAATAAATCGACTATTTTATTATATATAACTTGATGTCTCAAACATAGAAATTAACCGGGTCGCTAAATTATAAATAATTATTTGTGGAACTTTCAAATTATATATATTCATAATTCTACAATAGTAAATAAATTAGGTAATAACAAGCGATATAAATATGGTAAATACACATGCCATATAATATTAATAATTTTATTCTATTACTAGCAAAACAAGAATAAAATTAACTTTCATTTAACTACTTTAATGACATTTTCAATTATATGTTATTTATATTTATAAGAAATTATATTTTATCCAGATATCTGCATTACCAATTGAGATTCTTAGAAGATTTCTCCATGTTATACTATTTTTAATTTGAAAAATTAAATTATTGAATGAATTTATATTAATATCATATAAACATATGATATATTATACATATTTTGACATGCATTTTCTACAAAAATCAAGTATACACAGTTATTAAAAAAGTATATACATATATATAGTAAAGTATATATGGTTATTTACTTTTTGTGAAATTTTTTATTTTATTTTATGTAACTTATTTTGTAGTTGTTGGTTTTATAGTCTTTTTAGGTGGCCATTAAAATCTAGTTTATTATTTATTATTTAGCACCAATTTTTTTGAAAATTATTTAGAAGTTAGTTATTAATAAGCTAATAATGGAAACAAAACCTAAAAGTGTCAAAAATAATTTTAATAAGCGGTGGAAAACGTTTTCAAATACAAACAAAAACTTCGTCAAAACAAGTCTGAAGTTCACGTGAAAAAGAAAGTTAAACATACACAATATGTCTGTCGTTTTATATTATATGCGTTACTTTTTAAAATGACATGATTTTCAAAAAATGTGTTATGTCGGGAAGTGTCAAAACAGTTTCGAATAAATGGCAAAAGACGTTTCTAAAAACAAACAAAACTTAGTCAAAATAAGTCAGAAACTCACGTGAAAAAGGAAGTTAAACATACACAATAGATGTATTGGTTTGTAATTAGATATATTAATTTTAAGAATAATATGTTTTTGAAATATTTATAATTACTAATGTATTATATCAGAGCATAAATTGGTAAAAATAAAAAAACAATGATAAAAAAGCAATCACATATTTAATAACAAGAAATATATATAACATATGTGGTGCTTGTAATTGCATGTTTTTTAAGCTGTAGTATATTATAGATAAATAATATGTTATAATAATATATTATTAGTATGTTTAGGTTTATGCTATAGGTTCAGTAACAACATAATATTTTTATGAAAAATTAAAAAATACAATATATACATATATAATATGAACATACTATTGCTAATTATAAGATATTAATATGAACATAGTAAGAATGAATTTATACTATTGCTAATTAATTATATCAGAGTATTGGTATATAATATATAAACATATAAGATAAAATATGTCATGTATTAAATAAAATGATATGACAAAAAAAGATAAACCTGAAAGAAATAAGTGTAAGAAACGCAAATAGTATTTTTCTATTTTTTAATATTTATTTTATTCAATGTTATAATTTTTATTATATAAGACAAAAATTAACCTACATGGTTAATGAATAAATCATTTCATGTTTATGGTCTCTAATGAAAAAAACGGTTGGCCATAAATTTCAAAAAAAAAAATTTTCTAAAACTAAAATAAGTTAAATTAAAAGTAGAGTATAAATTTTGAATAAGTTACAATAATTTGTTGAATTGTTATAGTTAGAACTCTACAGTAGTAAATAAATTAAAATTTTGTTATATTCTAATATGTCTAGTGTAACTGATATATATATAAAAATATTAATTTTTTGTTGGATTTTAGTTTATAGAGTTTGAAGCTTTTTCTATGTATTTTGGACTGGATGACTAAGAAACACATGTCATACAAGAATATAACAAGTTCATTTCATAGCTACAAAAAATATTAAAATTCAATAACTGCTGAAGATTTTTTTCCTTTTCTGTTAAATTGGTTCAGTAATTTTATTCAATAATATGATATTTATGTATGTAACAAGATAAATTTCCATGACCAGTTTTTATCAAATGGATATTTTACACGATTTTTTGTGTTATACTATTTTATATGGAAATCTAATTTATTGAATGAATTTATATATTTCCCCATACATGCATATGTATATATGTAAATATATATATATATATATTGAAATAATTTTGTAATCCTGTAAGTATATATACAGTTATTTAGAATTACAAATAATTATTTATAATGTTTATATAGTTATATATATATTGTTCATAAACTTGCTATATTTTATTAAATATGTATTTATTTTGATTCTTGGTTTTGAAACTTTTCAGGTGGCTATTAATATTCTAATACAGTTAATTTAAATAATACAAGTTTGTTATATTCTTATATATATAATTTAAATAACATACAAAAATTGAGTGTTTTAGTGTGGTTTGAGAGTATTTTGCATTCTATGGCAAAAAAAAAAACATGCATATAAAATTATTACTTTTATTTTATTACTAGCAGAACAAGAATCAAATTCATTTTCATATAACTATGTAATGGGTTTTTCAAATATATAATACTTTATATGGATATCTAATTACCAATTGAGGTTCATACAAGATTTCTCCACGTTATACTATTTAATTTAAAATTTTAATTTATTGAATTAATATATTAACATATGATACATTCTAAATATTTTAAAATGTATTTCTCAAAAAAAATGCAAGTATATACAGTCATCTAAAATTTATATATATACTAAAGTACCTTTGTGAAAAAAAACAAATTTTATTTTAAGAAACTCATTTAGTAATTGTTGGTTATAGCCCGTTTAGATATCCACTAATATTTAGTTTTTTGTTTATATTATCAAAAATATAAGAAAATATATGAAAATATGATTAGTATTTTAAGGTAATATAAAGAAAATAATTTTATTATATATGTTATTTAGCACCAAATTTTTGAAGATTATTTAGAAATTATAATTAATTTGCAAAAAATGGAAACAAAACCCAAAACATATACATTTTAAAAAATATGTTATTCGAAAAAGTAACGTATATAATTATAAAGTGATAATAAATATGACGTAAAACGTTTTCAAAAACAAACAAAAAGTAGTCAAACGAAGTTAGAAGTTCACGTGGTAAAACATACATAATTATGTCGTTTTATAATTATATACGTTAGTTTTTAGAATGATATGTTTTTCCGAAAAGTTCTATGTTGGAAAGTGTCAAAGGAATTTTAAAAACAAACAAAAGTTAGTCAAAATAGATTAGAAACTCACATGAAAAAGAAAGATAAACGTACACAATATATGTGTCTTTAAATTTTTATAATTACTAATATATTAACTCAGACCGTAAATTGATAAAAACAAAATATAATGATAAAAAGCAATCACATATTTAATTACAATAAAAACACTAATATATAACATATGTGAAACCAAGCATATGATTGATATATATATTTATACCATATAAATATTGTTCAAAAACTTGCTATATTTATTAAATCTATATTTTTATCTTTATTGTTGGTTTTGAAACTCTTAAGGTGGCTATTAATATTCTAATATAGTTTATTTAAATAAATGGAAGGTTTTTTTATATATTCTTATATATTTAATTTAATACCATACAAAAAATTGAGATTTTTAGTGTGGTTTGAGAGTATTTTGCATTCTATGACAAAAAGCACATGCCATATAAAATTAATAGTTTTATTTCATTAGAGAACAAGAATAAAGTTTATATTCATTTAACTATTTAATTGGTTTTTAGATTATAAGATATTTATATTTATAAGAAATGGTATTTTATATGGTAATCTAAATTACAAACGGAGGTTTTTACACGATTTCTCCATGTTATACTATTCTTAATTTAGATATCTAATTTATTGAATGAGTTTATATTAATATCTTATAACCGTATATATGATAAATTTTACATATTTTGAAATGCATTTCTAAAAAAATTCAAGTATGTATAGTTATTTAAAATAATATGTGTATATATATATCAATATATATACATATATCTATGTTTATTTAAAACTTTTGAAGTTTTTATTTTTTTATTTTTATGTAACTTATTTTTTAATCATTGATTTTATAGCCTTTTTATGTGGCTACTAATGTTTAGTTGTTTTGATATATTATCAGAAAATGTAAGAAAATATAATAAAATTCAGCGTAAGAGGAATCTATTATGCGAATTTTATTCTATATATTTTATTCTTATACTATATTTTTCAAACAACCATATGTACCTTTAATTCATTAGTTAAGAAATGATTAGTGGGGAAAAACTTAATCCATCTATCTAATTTTTAGGCTGGGTGTTTAAATATTTATTCGGGTTCGATTTTGGTAATACGGGTTTTCGAGTTTAAGGATATAGGACATATTTGGATATTTTTTATTTTCGGATTGGGTTCAGTTCGGTTCCATCCGAATTCGGGTATTCATAATGAAAAATAAAAAGTAAAATTTAAAGAAAATTTGGTTTGATAATTACAATATAATTTTTTATATTTCAGTTATTTGTATCAAAATAACTCATAATTTCAAGTTTATGATTTAAATATGGAATATTTAATTATTATAATTTATAAGTTTAAATATCATTAATATTTTAAAAATATAATTTAGTTTTTTGAATAGATGAATCTAAGATTTATTCAGGTAAAAGTGGAAAAGACTAAAATATTACACACCTCAATGACAAGTAGTAGTAAGCAACTAAGCATTGCGGATATTAAGGTAGTGTATGAACATAGTAACCACCATATATTATACATAGTACTTCACGACAAAATATCAAACATTATCACACCTTTTTAGTTCTATTCCATCTTTTGCCTTTGTAATCTATAATAAAACCTATTAAATTTTCAAAATGTAAAATTCTAAAATCTATTTTAAGTAGATTAGAACGATTAGAGAAAAATAATATTAATAGTATTATTGAAAATATTTAAAATGAAACCAATGAAAAAATAGAATCAATCGTATATCTATAGAGAAAACTACAATTATCAAGAAAATCATATTATTTTAGATATTCTCCACTTGATTTATTATTTGAAGAACACCATATATTCCTGATCACAAATTTTTACATCAGAAAGTATATATATGAATGGAATATAGACAGTAAATTAGAATATAAAATAATGAATTTATTTAAGAAATGAGAATTACTGGTTTGGTTTATGCATCTAAAGGCTTGTTGGACAAACAAGTGTTACTACAAGAAAATAGGTATTTTACGATGGCCATACTCAGATGTTAATTCGTCGTAAACCCGGTTTACGACGAATTAGAGACGAAACCCAAAACGTTGTTAACTGATCTTCGTAAAGCCAAAAACGATGTAATTTCGTCGTAAAATGTGCGAGTCAAATTTTTCGTCGTAAAAGCCTTATAACACAGTTCGTCGTAAAGTCATAGTAAACTAGAGACGCGTGAACAAAACGTCGTAAAAATATTTCGTTGTAAACATATTGTAAATATTAACATCTAATTAAGAATAAATTTACAACTACATATTACAACGAATTGGGCACGAACATTTACAACGAATTAGGCACGAAACTTTTACAACAAATTAGGCACGAAATTTTACGAAGAATTTGGGATGAAATATTTACAACGATTTAGGCACGAAAATTTTACAACGAATTAGGCACGAAATTTTACGACGAATTTAGGATAAAATATTTACAAGGAATTAGAGACAAAGATATTTACGACGAAATAGAGACGATATACGAATATGAATATAAAAAATTTATTTTACTTTATAAAAATATAAATTAATATTTTATTAATTATATATATAAATAATAATTTTAGAAATATAAAAATTAAAAAAAATACAAAATTAAAATTCATTTTTTAAATATTAAAAAAGTTTTACAACAATAATGACAAATTAAAATACAAAATATTGAAAACTGAAAAGTTTATCGCAATAGTTGATTGAAGAAATCTGCATAACGGTTTGCGTCTTCCTCCGTCACTCCTCGGTTTAAATCAAATATTCCCTTGTGTCGAAGGCCCGATGTCCTTGGTTGAAGGTCCAGCGTCATCGGGTAAAGGCGCCATCCCAAGTTTCTGACGTCTACGCTGCAAAGCCTCCATCGCAGCAGGATTACCCGCTACCAAGATATCAAACATTGATTTCATCCCCGCAAACTTATGATTCGTAGCTTCCTTAAACGAGGCGAACTCATTATGCAAAGCCGTCAACTGAGTACGGAGAGAGTTTTCACCGATCAAAGAAGAAGTGACTTGCGGGATATCTTGGGCCAACCCCACTCCGAGAATCCGTCCTTTTTTTCGGAGCAACCTATAAAAATGGAATATATTAATTAAGTAAATTATATAATATTAATAACCTACAATATAAATAATATATAATTAATAATATAAAGTAATTACCTGTTTGTAAATTGTGTTTATTTCCTCATAACTCAAAATTACTGGAGTAACATCGGAAGTTTGTTGAGAAAGTTGAGTCTGACGTTTTTCAATGGCAGCTGTGACGTCATTATACAGCTTCTCGGATCTATGATCGACGAAAACTCCGGACTTCTTTCTATGAGTCCGGTCAAACAGTTGTGGAAGAGTAGGAACATGTCCTAATTCTTCCGCCTATTAAAACAATGAAAAAATTAAATTAGTTAATTATCAAAATAATGAAAAAAAATATTTAGTTAAATATTTCTATTTAGATAAGTTAACTTACCATCTGTAAAGCAGCCCCGCCAAAAGGAGTCTGGCCAGCAGTGTGAGGCACAGACCGAGGAAGTCCATCTGGACCACGCGCGTTCCGAGAAGCAGAGCACTGAGCAGATCTTTCCACCGAACTGGGGTCCAGCCAAAAAGTTTTCAGCTCATTCCAAACCTGTCTGTCAAGTAGACGGTTTTTCCAGCATCTCCCTTCACCTCCCACTCCGTTTTCCAATCACAGACGGTATTAGAAAGACGCACCATCGCCAGCTTGTTGAACTTATGTCTGACCGTCTCGTTGATGGAAATGTCCCAGTTCCACCGTTGCTGGAAAAAAAATTAGTAAAATTTTTATTAAATAAAAAAAAAATAATAATTAAAATTAATTAATTAGTAAGTTATGATTACATACCGCAAATATTTTAAACCACGTTACACGAATGTAATGGAGAGTCTTTAACCAATTCGGGGTAGCCTCGACAAAGTGGCTTTTGATGCAGTCGGTAAGGCTCCGTCCTATTTTGTTATCCACACCGAACCTGATTTTTTTCCAAAAATGTTAACTATTGTATAAATATTATAAGTTACAAAAAAAAATTTCAAAATAAAATTTTTCACAAAAACATACCAAAAAGTCCCCGGGGGTCGATCTATATGCAATAAATCCATATTTTGACGACCTGGTTGCACGATAAGATCCTCCAGTCTATAATGTGCGTATGGTGCATCCGTGGGTACCATGAGATCGGGATGAATAACTCCAGCACCAGGTTAAGGATGGGTAGGCTCTGGATCTGGCTGCGGCACCGGATCTGGTATCCGTGGGATAGGACGATAAGACGGAGCGGTCTGTGACTGAGTCTCCGGTATAGCAGAATGCGTAGCCGAAGATGAAGACGCGCCGGCGGCCGAACTCGAAGACGAAGAGTCACCATGAAGAAAGTCTCTGTAATGAGCCTTACGTGAATGTTTACGAGGAGCCATACAAACTACAAAAAATAAATAAAAATTTCAATATTAAAAAAAATATTGAATCATATTTAATCAAAAATTAAAATTCCGTATTAATATATTTTTATATTATAATTCTAAATTAATTTCATCCTAAATTAAAATAATCATATTTCTAAATTTCAAATCTATTTTTAAATTCCAACTTATTTCTAAATTCCGAACCTATTTCTAAATTCCATATTTATTTATAACTTCGAAACCTATTTCTATATAAACTATCTAGAGATAGAAAGTAACTTACCTAGAGAGAAGCTAGAAGGATGGAAGAGAGGAGAGAAGTGAGCGACGATGAGGAGAAGTGGTAATTATATAGATCTTCAAATCGTTGTAAATTCGTTGCACCTAGGGAGGCGTTTACGACGAATGCATGTTAAATCCTTTATTGCCATCTGGTTAACATGCAGACACGCGGCATAGGGACGAGTTTACGACAAAATAGGAAGCTTTCGTCGTAAACCCGATGCAAATTTTCGTCGTAAACTCGTCCCTACAAAATCATTTTTTTTTCTCCCCCTTTTGTTATTTCATAATTAAACGAAATCTTATATATATGTATATTAATTATAATTATTACGTATCTGAAAGATTTTATTACGTATTTTAGTTATTAATTTTGTATAATCACAAATACTATAATCTTATATTAATTATAATTATGAAATGTAAAACGTAAATATTATTAAAACAAAAACAAGAGGGTGGCCCACTTTCGTCGTAAAGTCGATTGACCCTCCATTTTCGTCGTCAACGGGATGGCAATTCTTGTTCGTCGTAAACTCGATGGCATTTTATTTCGTTGTAAAATCGATGGCATCTAACTTCGTTCCCAAATCGATATAAAATTGCAACGAGTTCCCAACAAAAACTTGTAATTTAGGGTTTAGGGATTCGCTCTTGGTTCCCTCGTCAACTCTATGAAAAATAGATAGTTATATGTAAATAAATTAAGAAAATCCAATTTTTGTTTTGATTATGTTTTTTAGTGTATTATAATTAATGACAGTTTTGAACTCAAATTCTATTCTAATATAACAATCTAAACTTCTAATTCAGGGTTTAGAGATTCGCTCTTGGTTCCCTCGTCAACCCTATGAAAAATAGAGAGTTATATGTAAATACATTAAGAAAATCAAATTTTTGTTTTGATTATGATTTCTTAGTGTATTATAATGAAACTTTTGAACTCAAATTCTATTCTAATATAATAATCTAAACACAAAATTTATAATTCTTAGTAATGTAAATGTAAAATTTAAATGTTTATAATTATAATTATGAAATCTAAAAATTATTAAATCAAAGATAAGAGGGTGGCCCACCGTTCGTCGTAAATTCGATGGCCCCTACCGTTTCGTCGTAAACTCGATGGTATATTTTATTCGTTGTAAACTCGATGGTATCTTTTTCGTTGTGAAGTCGATGGTCCCTACCATTTCGTCGTAAACTCGATGGCATATTCTATTCATTGTAAACTCGATGGTATCTTTTTCGTTGTAAAGTCGATTGCATCTTTTTCGTCCCTAAATCGATGTAAAATTGCAACGAGTTCCCAACAAAAACTTCTAATTTAGGGTTTAGGGATTCACTCGTTCCCTAAATACATTCAGAAAATCGAATTTTGGTTTTGATTATGTTTTCTTAGTGTATCATCAGGAAGATCTTCGTATTCTCGGTTTCGCAGATCGATTAACACAATTCCCTCTGTAGTTTGATTGGGTGTTTGTATATCCGTACTTGAATCTTCTTGCAAAGGTAATTCTTCCCCTCCAATTATTCGACCCCGGGGAGTGATTTTAATAGCCGCTAACCAAGTCATACCTGTTTCTTTAATCCGAGGGTATGGAATGAAGCTAACTTGCTCTGCTTGTGATGCTAAGATGAAAGGCTCAAATTTGTTATATCTTCTCCTCGAGTTTACGTCTACGACTCCAAATTTGTTGTTTCGAACACCTCTGCTTACAACGGGATCAAACCACTCACATTTGAAGAGCACGCATTTCAGCCGAACTAATCCTGCAAATTCCACTTCAATTATTTCTTGTAAGATCTCATAAAAGTCTGTTTCACCCTTCACACATATTCCATAATTGGCGGTTGCCCTCCGATTGCCGTAATCAAAGGTGTGAAACGTATATCCCCTGGTGAAATACATCGGTGCCGTTGTTATTTTAGCGGTTGGACCTTGAATTAAATCATGAAACCATGGTGGATAAAATGGATCGTCATAGTCAACCTGCACTATTCACGGTTTGAATAGAAATTAATTAATTAATAATTAATATATATTAAATTTGTATCATATATAATTTATTTAGCATATTTTTGTAAATTTAAACATTAATCACCTGACTCTTCAATCATAGTGCAAAATGCATATCTTTTCGTTTATTGATGTTAGTTTCTGAAATCCCTTCAATAACTTCTTTTACCTAACTTACAAATAAACTAAATACAGATATATGTTAATTAAATATATAAAAATAATATTCACATTATTATAAATACGTAAGTTAGTAAACTAATTAAAATAATAATTACTAGCTTTCATTACACACTTTTTAAACGGGATCACTTCAGTACAATTTAGAAGTATTTACGTGTGTGCCGGGTGCCGGTCTTCAGTACTACTCCACANGAACAATAGAGGAGAAGATATATGGGCCTCCTTCTACTGCATAAGTTGGAGCCACTCCACCATCGTCGTATCGCCTAGGCGTTCTTTTTCGTGTGCGAACTGTGGGTGCAAAGTAGTATGATGTGAAGTGAGATGTTTCTTTTGTTAGACTACCAGCAACGATTGACCCTTCCACTTTTGCCAGATTATTTGCTTTGCCTTTCAATTTTTTCATAAACCGCTCAAATGGGTACATCCATCGAAAATATCTGTGCACTCAAATCCCGAAAAAAGCCCCAATACCTACAATATATAAAACATATTTCAGAACGATGTTAATTTAATCCACAAATTAATACTGAATAAATTTACATTTCTTAAAGACGGACATGTTGATTAAAATTTAATTACCTGCAAGTGCTTCATGTACATTTTGCGGAAGTAACTCGGCCAATGCAAATGGTAATAGTCGTTGCATGAACACATGACAGTCATGACTCTTCATCCCTGTAAACTTTTGCCCTTGCTCAACACATCTGGAGAGATTCAAAACATATCCATCAGGAAACTTCACTTCCGATGCCACCCAACTGAATAACGCTGTCTTCGCTTCTGATGACAACCTAAATATGTAAACTGGAAATTTGCCATCTTTTTTTATATGTAACTCACTCCTATTGCAAACAGCTGGTAAGTCTAACCGTGACTTTTTGGTATCTTTTGTCTTTCCTAGTACGTTCAGTATTGTATGCATGATATTCTCGAAAAAAATTTTCTCGATATGCATGACATCCAAATTATGTCGAATCAGCAAATCTTTCCAATATGGCAGCTCCCAAAACATACTATTTTTATGCCAGTTGTGATGTTGTCCATACTCGTTCGGCATATTGCTTGGAACATGCCAATTACCCCCGCGGATAACAGTATCTTGTGCACCATAATAATCAATTTGTGCTTCAATTTGTTCCCCGGATAGATACAGTGGTGGGAGATCCCGTACCTTCACTTTATTCTTGAACAAATTCGTGTTTCGTCGGTATGGATGGTTCAATGGAAGAAACCGGCGATGACAATCAAACCAACACGTCTTCCTCCCATACTTTAGTTGAAATGCATCTGTCCTCCTAAGACAATAAGAACAAGCCAATATCCCATGCGTTTTCCTCCCTGAAAGCATTCCATAAGCAGGAAAGTCACTTATAGTCCACATAAGCACTGCTTTCATCGTAAAATTC
>OVBI01002122.1:0-23869 GCA_900406495.1 Sisymbrium altissimum | reverse complement strand
GTAAATTCGATGCTGACCATTTTCGTTGTAAATTCGATGCTGACCATTTTCATCGTAAATTCGATGCTGATCACTTTCGTTGTAAATTCGATGCTGACTATTTTCGTCGTAAATTCAGTGCTCATCTCAATTATTATTATATATAGTTGGAATGTTATTCTAGTTCCCGCTCGTGAGACCCTAAACCATTTCAAATTTTTTTTCTTTGCCAACGAGTTTACGACGATTTGTCCCTGGTTTGCAACAAATTCCCAATGAAATATTCTAATTTAGGGTTTAGGGATTGGTTGCTGGATTATAATCAAATTGTTTAACTCTCTATAAACAATCTAAGATTTTTTAAAACATATATATCTAATCTAAGATTTTCTAAAACATATATATCTTAAATATATGTGCTATATATAAGGCAAATGATCAATATATATATATGAAACTTATATGATTAATTTGAAAATTCTTACATTAATTAAACATGGTTACATAAAACTAAAATAATAATTTTTTCATACATATCAAACACACTTAATTGGATCTATCATCATTTGTTGTTTCGAACACCTCTGCTCACAACGGGATCAAACCACTCACATTTGAAGAGCACGCATTTCAGCTGAATTAATCCTAAAAATTCCACTTCAATAATTTCTTGCAAGATCCATAAAAATCTGTTTCACCCTTCACACATATTCCATAATTGGCAGTTGCCCTCCGGTTGCGGTAATCAAAGGTATGAAACGTATATCCCTTGGTGAAATACATGGGTGCCATTGTTATTTTTGCGGTTGGACCTTGAATCAAATCATGAAACCATGGTGGATAAAATGGATCGTCATAGTCAACCACTTCCGTTGCTCGTATATATTACCACCAGAAGACGTCATTTTCAGAAATTATATTTATATAAACGTTTTTCTTTGATCACAAAACATTTTTTTTTGAAACGTTTTGTTTTTCGAAATGTTTTTTTTTTTCAAAAATGGTTTTTTTTTTCAAAACGTTTTTTTTTTCTTGTTTGTTGTTTGTGTTGTGACTTCTGAAGAAATTGAGGTCTTCTTACATAGATAAAAATTTAACAATGATTTTACAACACCTAAATTTACAATGTTATAAAAACGAATTTACAAGTAATTTACAACGAAATGTTGAGTTGTAAGAAAAATAGGTATGTCTTAACAAAAACGTATCTACCTAATTTCAAATTTCATCTTTAAATCGTTGTAAAAAATATTCGTTGTAAATTGCTTGCAAAGTTACGAGGCTTTTATAACGAAATTATATATCAATGTGAAAGAGCTGTTAATTCGTCGTAACTGGGGTATGATTTTACGACGATCAGATTCGTTGTAATTTTACAATAAATTTACAACGAATATTTATTTTGTTGTAAACTCGTTGCTCTTTCGTTTTTAATATGTGTCGTCCTTAATTCGTTGTAAATCGACGTTGCTAACTGTATGTTTTCTTGTAGTGGTAGGTCATGGATTCAAATTATCTTTTTCATTTCGCATCAAATTTCATAGATTTTCTGAATAATCAACAACAAAAATATATTATAACATAAATCTCTTAGATTTTCTCAATAACCAACAGCAAAATATAGTATAGATATTCTCAATAATCAACAACAACATATAGTATAGAAAACATAAATCTCAGTAAATGCAGCCCCACCAACGTACTTACCCTTTTTTGGTATGGATTTCAAAATGAAGTCGTTTTGGAGTTGTTTTACATAGACGTAAGTAGAATAGGTTCACTTTCGAACAATTGATATGATAATTAGGTGCTTTATATAATGATAAAAATAAGCCAAAAAAATATATATAATGATAAAAATAAGCCAAAAAATATATATATATAATAATGATAAAAGAATGTTCATACTATCAGACACATATACACAGGAAATAAAGAAAACTGTGATGAATGTGTGATATGTAAAATGTAAAAATCTGCGGCCCACTTTTTGACTTGCAGCAGGACTATAAGTGTCTATAACATTAGACAGGGTAACGGACAGAGAGAATGTATTTTAAATCTAAAGTAATTGTCACATAAGATTTTCGTTAGCAATGGTACATATGTGCTACGTATAATTGTTACGAAAATCAAAATATCAACGCAAAAAAAATGCATATCATATTATGGAAGGCGTCTTCTTTCTTGAGAGGAGGGGCGGAATCTGAAAATAGTGTGACGTAAGCAAATAGTGAATACGTTTGGGTTCCAATATGACATAAATTGTTCGTTTGGATATTTGATATGAGTTTGAGAAAAGGGAGTCTTCCTATTAACTGAACTTTGCCGTTTTGTGTTTGTTTGTTTTCCTCTTTTACTTGCGTCTCTTCTTCTTGCCTTTTTCTCCTTCTTCCTCTTCGTGTCAGAAACAGAAGATCCCATCATCCTTATGCGACTCACAAAGTATTTTAATTAAGCAGATGTAATCCAAACTAATTGATTTTTTATTTATTTTAAAAAGACGATTCTTTCACGTGAATGAAAGATTTGGGGTTAATATATACGCAGGAAGAATCGAAAAATCTTACTTACACAGTATTCTTAATAAACTAAAAATTGTGGACAAATATATATAAAAATCTGCAACCGAAAAAAGCAGTCATACGAGGTTACACATTTGATTTCGTCTTCAGAATCAGTAATTTTAATATGGCAGTTGTATAATACACAGTTAGACACTCAAATCAGCTCAGAGTTTGCATCTATGTGCTAGTAAAATATCTACGTAAAGCGTATTTAATTTATTTTTTTAGTATATAAGTTAATTTAACTAATACAAATTTTTAAAAGTCCTACATTGAAAAACTTGAAAGATAAATAGTAATTTATATATGAGAAGGAATAAGAATTAGTTTGCTGATCTCAGTAACGTGGGCTTGTAACTCAAGTGAGGGCTAAAGGATATTGATTTGGTTGATTTCGTCTTAAGATATGCTGTTGGATCAAAGCCGGGAGCGTAATTGCTAATGCATTCGGATGCCAGCCCAACACTATTCTGGAGTCAGAATGTTCGAGCGAAAGTTCGGCAATATGGCATAAAATATGTGGGGGTACTTAGAGCGAAAGCTCTAGAGGCGCTAGAGTTCATTCCACAGGATGGACCTAGGATGGACCTTCTTTGGCAATGTTAGAGGATGGTGGCAGAATCAGCTTTGCTCAATGGTATTTCTTAGACGGATATTAATTAGATCAATACCTTTTTTATTATCTAATCAATTTTCCTCCGTTTCTAAAAATTTTAATTTTGTAAAGAAAAAACTTTAAAATATTAATATTTATTCAATTTATTAGAAAAGTACATAGATTATTAATATTATCTACGTGTTAAGGAAAACATTATTAATATTACAATAGACTAAGACTCGGTAATGTACATGTAATAAAAGTAGACATTAAGGATCAGAGTAGCTACTAGCCACCACAAAAACTGCTCCTGCAATCAAAATGCCTTTTTCTCAACAGTTCCCACCAGAAAAGTACCACTATAACTTTCAAGTATTTTTTTTTTTTTTTTTTTGAAAGTAGGTTTAACTTTCAAGTATTTGGTACACATTTTTTGCGCGGCGGCTCCAAAACAAACCTCTGCTATAAGAAACGTGATCTCGCAAATTGCCAAAAATCAAATTCGTTTCATAATGGGGAGCCTATATGAGCTACGTCAAACCAATCCAAACTCTTCCGTACGTCTGTAGAAGTGATTCTTGATAGTAGGAAGTTTCAAAGTTTAGAATCTTTGAGAAAACTTCAAAAGAGTAATATAATACAGCTCTCTCTCACCAAGAGGAGACGAAATAGCTACTAGACCAAGCTCGGTTGCTTCCAGGAGATAGAGGTTTTCCAAAGCACATACACTTGGTGACACTCATAAGCATTCCTTACAGCAAAAATATATTTTTGTAATTGATGATGATTCGTGTAATTATCAATATCAAATATTGGGCTTTTGTGATTCATGTTTTGGTTCTATTAAATAGCAAATGGGCTAGGCCTTGTAAATCATTTATATACTTAATTTTTATTTTTTTTAAACTTGATTACATTGTCAAATAATTATATCACGTTTAGAAAATTTGAAAACCATACAAAAAGTTAGTCAAACTTGGGTTTACCATTAAAACAAAAAAATCCAAAAAAGCAAATCATTTTCATTTTAGAAACAAAAAAACATATTCATTGTTAGAAAGAAAGCATGAACGTGGACACGCAACGTTGTAACGTTGTTATGTCTGTGACTGTTCATCCTAAACAACATATTACCATTCTTGTTGTCTTCTCAATGCCCTTTATTATTATTTTCCCCACTTTCAAAAATAACACTATTCATTGGTTTGCGAAATGAATTAATAAAAAAATATAAATTATATCTGAAGAGAAATGAAAGAAAAAGTAAAGTAGCCGCCTCATCTTCCTCGTCTCGCCTCGTTGGCTCTCTCTCTTCTATGGGGAGCCCGATTTAGGGTTTCATCGATTTTATTTGATCTACCAAAGCACTAGACTCTCCCGGTAAATCCCATCTTCTTCCTCTCTGCCTTGGTTTCATTTCAAGGGGTTTCTGCACATTCATGTTTGATCTCATTTTTGATCTCGAATCTAGTTTTGGGTTTCTTCGTTTGGATCAATAGATGATTGGATTGTAATAAAGTTGGAAACTTTCCTTTGCTGTTCCCCCACATGTATATGAAAGGCCAAACCTTTTTGTTTTTTTTTAAGATTCAACTTGCTTTTATCTTATTTGCTATCAACCAGCTCTATGATGTTCATTTCACGGTGCTTTCCTTCTGAGAAATCGATGAATGTTCCGTTTCCATAACATGTGTTTGATGCTCTCAAGCTTTGTTTTATCTTAAGATCTATCTATACATCACTTTTTGATATCTTGTTCCTCCTTAAAGCATGCCAAAGTCTCTGCCTTTGTGATTAGCAAATATGGAATTGCAGTTTGATGATACTTATGAGCAGTTTGATCTATATTTGCAGGTTTATGTTAACTTGATTTGTATCCTAACTTTAAGGAGTTCGAAAGACGGTTCTTTGTTTGAAATATGCCGAAAGAGAGGAAAGAACGCTCGGTATCTCATGAAAAGTTAAGAGCATCGCCCTTGTATTGTGAGTCGAGCCGTGCTCTGAAGCCGAGTGAGAAACAAGTTAAGGAATGGGAAGAAGCTCGATGTCCTGTCTGTATGGAACATCCTCACAATGGAATCCTTCTCATTTGTTCTTCCTATGATAACGGTTGTCGTCCTTACATGTGTGACACTAGCCACCGTCATTCAAACTGTTTCGATCAGTACCGCAAAGCTTCTAAACAGACACCAACTGAGACTGAAGGTGTTGCTTCAGACTCCACCACTGTAAATTTAAGTGAAGAGGCTGCATCTGAGGTAACAGTTGTGAATCCAAGAGAAGGTGAGATAAGAGGAGAAGAAGAAGAAGAAGAAGCCGCCATTGTAGCAACAGAGGTTGACCAAGAGAAACCCAAACCGAAACTTACTTGCCCGTTATGCCGTGGACATATAAAAGAATGGGTAGTTGTCGAAGGTGCTCGAGGTTTCATGAACGCGAAACATAGAAGCTGTTCTTCCGAGACTTGTGATTTCAGTGGAACCTATCCTGATCTGAGAAAGCACGCAAGGCTCCAGCATCCAGGAGTAAGGCCATCGGAAGCTGATCCTGAGAGACAGAGAAGCTGGAGGAGGCTAGAGAGGCAGAGGGATTTAGGGGATTTGCTTAGCACACTCCAATCTTCTTTCGGAGGAGAAGAAAGAAGCAACGACGATGGGATTCTATCGTTTGAAGATGGTGGTTGGCTTACAGTGTTCTTCCTCATCCGCGTGTTTAGACCAGATTCGAGTGGCTCAAGGAGTAGTAGCTGGTCAGGTACATCTAGAGCTAGGTCACATTTAGGCGTGAGAAGAAGAACTGCAAGGCATTGGGGAGAGAGCTATGACGGTGATACAGGAACATCATCTAGAGATGAGGAGAACAATGAGTCTTCTGACGAACAAGAGTCTGGAACTCGAAGACGTCGTGTCCGAAGAAGAGCTTTCATTGATGGTGATGATGAAGAAGAACCGTGATGGCTGTCGCAAAATCTAAAATTTGGTGTTCTTTCTGGAAAAAAAGTGGAAACTTTGTAGTAATAATGAAACCTGTTCTGTAAAATTTCGTTGGAGATTGAAAAAAAGTTGCTATTGAGGAACAAAATGTTCATTAATAATTTATACCGTTTTACAAAATCTTTATGGTAATGAACTCTTAAACAACAAAATGCATCTGTCTTCACCATACAAATAAAGACAAAAGAAATGTAATTAACGCTTCTCATAGACACTTGATTATCTCTGCAGCTTTACAACATTAAAGAGCTTGAAAATGAAGAAGTTTAAGCAGAAGCTGCTGGTTCTGAAGATGCTTCCGCTGCGGCAGCGGCAGCTCTCTTCTTGGCAAAGTATTCATCTGCTCGTGCAAGGTTCTTTGCAACTGATGGCTTCACCCATTTCTTTCTTCCGGGCAACACAGTGAGTGTACAACCTGAAGCTTCAAGCTTCTCTTTAGCTGATGTTGAGAAGGCGCGAGCTTTGAAGGTGAGCTTCACACTTAGTTCCCCAGTTCCTAGAATCTGAATTCCAAGACCCAATCAAAGCGTGAGAAAAGATGAATGCACGATCGAAAGAAAGTAGGATAGGATTGATTAAGGCGAAAAACAAACCTTTAGAGGGAGTTTCCTTTCCCTTCCAGAAGGATTGATCAAACCCTTTTGCTTCAATGTCTCTAGTGACACTTCATCTCCATCTTCAAATCCAGCTGTTTCGATGTCTTTGAGATTCACGGGTACGTACTTGGGTAATCCTGAACGCATACCTGTTCAAAGAACACAACAACACAGATTAATGCATCAGGAAACTAAAGAAGGATACAACTTCTTTCTTCCAATGCAGATTGAGAAACCCATAAAAAGCCAAGAAACTGCTTCGAGCTTATCAGCAAAATCAAACCACAAAACCTCTTTATACACTTAACTACAATCTTGCTTCTTGCATTGAGAACACAACACATCTAACTAAAAGAAACCACCAAGACTCTCATCTCGGTTACAGACCGAACCTATGAAAGCTTTAAGTTACCTTCCCTAACCGAAGACAATTGCAACAATCATCACCGAATTAAACAGAGACATTCCATCGAACACTTAAGACTACACAAAAGCTCGAGACTTTCTTACCTCCGGCGATTCCTCTAAGTTTGGGAAGTCGGCGATAAAGAGCAGTTTGTCCTCCTTCGAAACCTCTCATAATACCAGGACCAGACCGTGACTTCTGTCCTCTCATCCCGAAACCACAACTCGCTCCTTGTCCTGCAGAGATACCTCTACCTTTTCTCTTCGCCCTCTTTCTCGAACCAGGCTGTGGTCCGAGATTATCCAGACGGAACCTGTCTGAAGCTACAGCTTCCGACGAAGAAGAAGTAGCCGCCGTTTGGTTCGACACAACAAGGGGTCTCGCAGTTTGCTGTTGCATTCCCGTTCTACGCTTGTATTGGACTTTCAGAGAAAGAATCTGACTTGGGTTTGCTCCCAAGACGCTTACATTTCCCTGAGACATTTCAACAATATTGTCGGATTTGGGATTTAGCAGCGACTGAGTGTGTGTCTGTGTGAACATATGTGAAAACAGAAGAAGGAATGATGAATACCTTAAATGAAGTGGAAGGGAAGTAGAGGCGGTGACATTGGCGGGAGATGAGAGGATTTGATGAGACAGAGAGAGGGACAGCCATGGAGGGCACAACAGATGAAAAAGCTTCTCAAAAGCTTCAAAGATAAGGTGAGACGATGGATAATAGATAGACAGAGATGATTCTTCGTGAGAAACTCAACGTTAAACGACGGCGTTTTCAGGCATAGCAGTCAATTGTGTATTGGGCCTTTATGGCCCATTTTGATTTTTACACCGCGAATACCTATTTCATTATTTCATCCAAAATGACCCACTTGATCGTGTCGTAATAGGGGGGACTAATAATTCAAATTTCGGTTTGGTTATTGGTTGGGGTTTAGGATTTTATGATAGTCATTCGAGCTAATATCGAGTCAAAGTTTAAGGTCTCAAAGACAAAGTTGATTCATACAGCTTTGCGCTCGAGATTTAGCCCTGAAGTCTTTATTGGACAATCTGACACCTCTTGTATTGTATGTAATGTAACACATAATAATGTCATCATCAGCGAATCACACGTGTTTCTTTTGACACACTCATAAAATGGTCTGACCGGATCCGGTTTGTTAATTTTGCACTTAGTATTTGTTTTTATAATACACATTTCATACTTTTTTTTGTTAAAAAACTTGAATTTTGCTTTGTTCAGTTCTGGTGTAAAAGAAAAAAAATAGGATATAGAGCAAAAAACTGAAATTATTTTAACCAATTTAATGTTTGATTTTCTTTTTTTACAGGTTAGGTCCAAGGTAATCCATACATATGCTGTCACAATATATATAACAATACTTAAAAATTGTAAACAATATCCTTTGTTATTTATATTTTATTTATACATATACATACAGTAGAAAGTTCAAATATAACCCAAAATCAGAGCAATAATATGTTTTACACAGTCACAGGCAAACAAAATTATATAATTTTTTTACATTTCGATTATTAATTTGATCGAACCACTAATTTTTACGAATTTTTTTTTCGACGATGAGAAGAGAACAATCTGTATTATGTAAACACCTGCATTAATTTGAAAGACGATATTCGTTATTTGAATTTTTTTTTTTCAAATTATGAATTTTCATGTTAGACTAGACAGCCATTTGTAAAAAATATGATTGAATTTCTTAAAATTGTTCTTACCTTTTGAGACTTTGAGTTTGTTGATCGTTCATAACTAGCAAATCAATATTTCGATCTTGAATTATCTTTCGGATTGGCTCTTTAGGGTCTCCGACATCAGTAAATGTCTCTGCTTTAATCTGTTTTGAACATGATTAATTACGATGAGACTAAACTTTTCAACAAATGGTAAATTGCATGGACTTAAATATGTATATTTTTGCACAAGTGATTCCATAAAATGATTTGGTCAAGAGATTACCCCATGATTTCCACATATCTTCTTGGCTTTCTCTAATATACCCAAGGCAATCTTCATATTCTTTTCTTGAGCCAATCTTATGAGCTCTGCACCTTCAGAGCATACAAGAAAATACGTAAGAAAAAGAAAAGATAAAGGAATATAAACATAGATCTTTTTTAAAAGGAAAAAAACATAGATCTTTTATCAAAAACGAAGGAATCGTTGATAAACGACTTAACTGGGTGAAAATGGATAAAAAATTTGAGCAAAGCCCACTGATGAAGATAGTGGGGTAGGAGTAGCGGAACTTTGTGGCTGTTTTGCAAAGATCAAAAGTTTGTTGCTATCAATTTTATCTTTTAGATTTTCAAGGACCCAAACGAGTAATTCATAACTTGAGTTGCTCTCGTCAATAACCACCATGACATTCTTCATCCTCTCTTGTAGTTCTTCTTCAAGTGTTACAATCAAAATCTCTTGTCAATGTGCTTTTTATAATACATTTGGAAGTGGTAGTGGAACATGTCTAAGAAAGTGATTAGACGATTGGGTAAGTGAAAGGCCTCCTTCAACAACTAGATTCTTTTCCCTTTTTCATTTACAAGAAAACTACACAATGCCAAGAACATTGTATCACAGAGCGATCGAATAATATGATTTCATTCTACGACATTAATATATTATAATAATTAGTTTATAACCAATTGTCACCAATTCACCATTGATTAATTCATTTGTGAAATGGTTTCAGTGGATCGGGTTTGGTAACTGTCGGATGCACGCCAGTAATGACATAAGAACACTATTTATTTTTGTCAAAATTCTAATCAAATTTAAAATAAAATATTATTGGAGTTGGGAAAAATTAAAATTAAAACGCTAAGGACACAATTAGGTATACGGGCACGTCAGACCTTGAGAAAATTCAGCAGTGTGACCTGTGTCCAAATTTTAATAAACTACTTTTTAACTTCTAAAAACATGAACTATCAGGACTTAAATTGGGATGGAGACAAATTGATGTTATTTATATAAATCACTAAACTACTGTATGTTTTGTTTTGATCATTTATATTAAATCAATGTTATATTTCTTAAAATTGACTCATTTGTTAAAATTTAATCTTCATTTCTATATAAAGATCTGAAAATGTGCTAATACGCAAAAAAAAAAGTAGATATGACTAATAATTCAAATGTCAAAATTAATTTTTATTTGGTTTTTGTCAACGCAAGTTAAATACTCCCTCCGTATTGAATTAGTTGTCGTTTTAGAGAAGTTTTTTCGTTTCAAATTAGTTGTCGTTTTATATTTTCAATGCAAAATTTATTAATTTTTTACTTTTTAAAATTATTTTTATTTTACAGATTGTTTTATTATTAGTTGAATTGTGTTTAAATAAATAATTAATGATGTTTTTGTATTGAAAAAGTAATATAATTAATATTTTCTTAATATGTGTGCATATGGTTAAAACGACAAGTAATTTGAAACGGAGATAGTATTTAATTGGGAAAACGAATTTGACAAACCCAACTTAAACAACCCGAAGAAAAGGTTTAAGTGGGGTCCTCTTCAAATAGCTCATCATAAAAACGAACTAGCTGTTCGCGTCCTTCAACATTTGGGCCTTTCACTATAAGTAAAGTAATGGCCATACATAAAAAGATCACTTAAAGCAAGCAATACTAAGGTCCTGATAAAGCCCATTAGTACTAATTCTTAAGACTTTGTTAACTCAATCATAATTATCGCATTTTCCGTCACAAAACAAGGTAGAAAATAGACAACGCATATGATGTTTTCCTGTAATTTTTACTTATTCACAAGTGAAATAAAATAAAATATTAGTATCCCGTTGAATACGAAAAGAATATCCATATAAGCACCAGAGCATATAACTTGTAAGCACGCCCAATTAGATAATACATACGTTATACACGGCAATCTAAAATTAATCTTACTCCACTAATCCAACGGCTGCAATCAATCATTTGACTTCTAGATCCACCGTAAATTCCATACTCCTCACCGCACCAAATCATTCTCTCCTCTCAATTAAAAACCCCACTCAAAAAAATCGAGCGAGCTCTCTAAAACAGTTTCTGAAAATATCACAAAGATAGAGAGAGAGAGATGGCAACGGCGTCGTTTAATCCTTCTTCTCCGGCGAATCTTCCGTCGTTTCTCCTCCTCTTCATAGCCGTATACCTTCTCGGTTACTTCATTGTATTTCGCTCGTGGAAATCATCCCATTTAGGCGCCAGCTGTTTAATGTCTCTGTTCCACGGAACTCCCGCCGTTATTATGGCTTCCTACGCGCTACTAACAACCCCACGCGCCACCGAAACAGCGCCACACTCATTCGCTTCTCCCAACACCGCCGTGGAATCCGCCGTGCTCGATTTCAGCATGGCGTACTTCACGGTCGACCTCCTACACTACCTAGTCTTCCTCCCGAACGATTTCCTCTTCATCATCCACCACGTAGCGACGCTTTACGTATTCGCCACGTGTCGTTTCGCCGTAGGTCATGGAGCTCATGCGCTGCTCCTCCTCTTGGTCCTCGCGGAGGCGACGAGTGCGTGCCAGAACGTGTGGACGATCGCTGGGTACCGAAAGAATGACGTCGTACTGGCAAGGAGGGTGAGGGAGCTTTTGTCTCCTCCTTTCTACTTGTTCTACACTGTGGTTCGTGGCTTGGCTGGTCCTGTGGCTCTCTACGATATGGCGGCTTTTTACGGCAGTGGAGCGGCTGATGGAGCGATACCACCGTGGGCTTGGATATCGTGGCTCGTTGTGATTGGTTCTGCTATTGTGCTTAGTGTTATGTGGGTTTTACGGAATTGGGTTGATTGGTTTAGAGAGAAAAACTCTACCAAGAAATTTAAATGATTTTTTTACCTCTTTTTTTTTTTCCTTTTCGAAAAGGAAATAATTGTTTGATATAGAAGTATAATATACTGTAGTGTTCATATTAATATTATTCTGCTCTTATGTAAATCGCAATATCATTGTTTTCTGTAATGGATGTTGTTTTGTTATAACCAATCTGAATATGTGATACCATAATGTTCAAAACCTTTTATTTGTTTTTCAACTCATAATTATAATTTTCACCATTATGTATTCTGAAAAAAGTCAGCCGTTTGGCCATTTCTTAACTCACTGTACAACCGTACAAGTCAACTAGAAATGCAGGCGTGTCACGGTTACATTTGGTGCTCGTGAAGTACTAGTATCAGTGTGGGTGACTCACACATTTGTTATAGTTAACTGTTTTAATTAAATGGGAGTTGACCAACAAAGTAAATTAAAAAGAGTGTGTACTTCGGAATTGAGATTTTGAATCTTGATAATCTTTGTTTTTTCTCCGTTGACAACAAAATGTATAATATTCTTTTTTCATACCAAGTCTCCTGCTGCTTACATGCCTTATTTCATTTGTTTATTGAATTAAATAGATTTGTCAGAACATAAATAATTTAAATACATTATCAGAATAACAAGAAAAACTTAATTTAGTTAAGAAAGTGTTGAATGACTCAAATATGACCTTTTAAATTGCAGAAACATCAACAACTACCGATTTCAAGCATTGGTTGTTTTATTTTCCACAATATACAAACTAACAAAACTACTTTTGATGATTTGGAAAAACTTACCACTCTTTTCTGAACAACGTGCTATTTGATAAAAACTGAAACTAAAAGTGATTTAAACCAAGTGAAGCTTGATCATCAAACTCATTCTCAGAATCAAACCACTGCATTTCCTGAGTCAAATCTTCAATCATCGAGTAAATCTTTTGACAACGAGGATGAGATCGATCTTCGGCATTAAAGGCACAAACTTCATTTCTAATCTCAATCCAGCTCCAACCTGGAACTTTCTTCACACCTCTCTTCTTCATCACCTTCTTCACACTCGCTTTCTCTTCCCATTTCTTTAAATCACTATACATATGAGACAACGATACATACGTAAAATGATCTTCTGGTTCGATCTCTAGCAAATGGTTAGCCACTTGAGTAGCCATCTCAATCTCTCCACAAGCCCTGCAAGCTCCAAGGAAAGTTTTCAACACCATTGGATCAGGATCCGATGGCATTGATTCGATTAACTCTTTCGCTTTCTTCACGAGCCCTGCTCTGCCTAAGAGATCAACCGCAGCTGCATAATGTTCCATTCGAGGCTTGATGTTGTAAACCGGTTCCATCGAGTTAAGCAACTCGAGTCCCTCTTGTACCAAACCGGAATGGCTACAAGCTGTTAGAATTGCAGTGAAGGTTACATGGTCTAGTTTCACATTTTGGTTACACATTTGAGAGAAGAGATCAAGTGAGACTTGGCCTGAACCGTGTTGAGCGTATCCGAGGATCATTGCGTTCCAAGCTATTGTACTGTGTTTAGAGGAAAGCTGCTCAAAGCATTTTCGTGCGTTCTCGATTACTCCACATTTTGAGTACATCAAGATCAAAGAACTGGTTACAAACTCGTTTGATTCAAAGCTTGATTTAGTGGCCAGAGCGTGAATCTGCTGACCTAAATGGAGTGTCGCTAGATCCGAGCATGATCTGAGCACTGCAGAGAAGGCGTAATCATCGACTTCTATGTTTGAAGATCTTAAGTAGCCAAAGAACTTTAACGCATCCTCGCTGGGACCTATTTGAGATAACCCTGTCAATATTGAGTTCCAAGAGACAAGATCCTTAGATCCCAAGGATTCAAATAGAGAGAGAGCATCTTTCATGGGGCAAGTAGAAAACTGAATATACATAGAGATCAATGCGTTCGAAACTGAAGTTACTTGTTCCACTCCCTTCTTTATCACCAAACAATGCAAGGACTGTCCGAAGATTTGATGTTCGTCACAAGCGCTTAAGATGCTGGTGTAAGTATAAATGTCTGTTTCGACCCGAGTCCTTTGCATTTCATTAAAAAGTTCAAAAGCAGATTCCTTTTGTTCATGTTTAGAGAAACCTGCGAGCATCGAGTTCCACGTAATCAAGTCTTTTGAGTCACCCAAGCCATCAAAAACTCTCTTCGCATCTGATACTGAACCACAATCTGCATAAGAACTGATCATCGCATTGCAGATAGTAACCTCTAGTTCAAGGCCAAGTTTCAAAACCTTAGCATGAACTTGCTTCGACAAATTATAAAACTTTGGATCATCAAACAGAGTAAGAAGTGGAGCAAAAGTGCCATCGTCCATTTTTACAGCAGCATTCATCTCCATAGAGCCCAACAACCAAAACGCCATCTCAATATCTCGCAACTGCACAAACCCAGCAATCAAAGCATTCCATGAAACAGAGTTAGGCTCTAAAATCTCCTGAAAAGCCACAAAAGCATCTTCAACTCTTTCACATTTCGCGTACATATCAACAAGCGAACTTCCAACATAGACATTACACTCGTAACCTCCCTTTATAACCAAAGCATGCACTTGCTGTCCAAGTTCAAACCTTGTTGCAGAAGCAATCCCTTTCAACAACCTACTAAAACTATACCCATCAACATTAGATCCATAACTTCTCATACCTTTAAACAAATACCAAGCACTGTCCAATTTCCCACAGCTTGTGTATCCAGAGATGATCGTGTTCCAAGACACAGAGTCTCTATAAGGCATTTCATCGAACAACTTGTGGGCATGACCCAAGAAACCAGACTTTATATAGGAATCTAAAACTCTGTTGGATACGTAAACATCTGAGATGTAACCACATTTGATGGCGGAACAATGAGTGGAGGAAAGCTTTTGGAAGGAGTGGAAAGAGCTCTCTAGTAGAGAGGCTAACAACGCCTTCATTCATCTGTTTGCTGTCAAATTACTGAAGAATAGATTAGTAAAAACAAACAAGCATGCTTTGTGATAAGTTTATAACTGATTTCTGTATTAGTTAATAATAATATATATATCTCATTGCTATAAATTATTTAAAGCCAGATTAAACAACAAATATGTAAAAAAAAAAATTATCAAAAGAGAGGTGCCTTTTTCTAAATAAATATTGCTGTTTGTTTAATATTTTATAAACATGTAAAGTCATAATTTGATGAGATTTCGCCTATTTCTGTTTTGTTTTTCAGTATAATTTTGTTTTTGTTAATAACTAACAAGTTCATTGCTATTTTCCAAATATTTTCAAATTCATTTTTTCCAATTTTTTCCAAATTTCTTTCTATTTATCTGATTAAACCTTAAAACAATTAACAAGTAGCCGTTGCAAGCGCATATTCACAAGAGACTAGCCGTTACGCTGCTTTGTTATTGATTTAAAGTCTTCCCTTTTAAATCCTTTTTTTGAGTACATTTTTCATCAAATCATCCCAAAACAAAAAAAAACCCTAGCAGACGACGACGACGCTTCGAACTCTTCCGAATTTACATTTGCTTCCACATATTCAATCTCTCAATCCGCTTAGAAATGGCTTCGAAAACGGCTGCTGCTAAAGATATCATCACTTTGCACGGATCTGCTGCCATCGTCAGCGAGTTCTTCTGTACGTATATAATTCCCCAATTTCTCACATTCTCGATTTGATGATTCTTCTTCCTCTTACTCTTCTTCTTCTTCTTCTTACAGGTTACGCTGCGAACAGGTGAGAGAATGGATCCGATTTCAAAGTTTTCACCTTTTAGGGGGATTTTCTGATTCAAAGTTGAAATGAAACTGACTCTGTGTTTTTGTTGGGTATTAGTATTCTGTATAATCGTGCAGTTTATCCAGAGGAAAGCTTTGTGAAAGTGAAGAAGTATGGTCTTCCCATGTTGCTTATTGAAGATGAATCCGTCAAATCCTTCTTATCTAATCTCTCTTCTCAGATTTCCGGTACAACTTTGCTTTTTTCTTTTTCTCAGCATTTCCTTTGGTCACAGAGTTGAGATATGATCTAAAGGATTCGTTTTTTTGTTATGTTTTAAAAGAATGGCTTGAAGCTGGGAAGTTGCAGAGAGTAGTGTTAGTGATTATGAGTAAAGCGACTGGTGAAGTCTTGGAGAGGTGGAACTTTCGTATTGAAACTGATACTGAAGTTGTTGAGAAAGGGTCTGTCTTTTTCTTTCTTTTTTGGTAAACTTTGGAATGTTGATGGTACTGTCTCTCGATTGTGTTTTTTACCATATCGTCTTATGTTTACTTTCAGTGTATCGAGGGAGAAGAGTGATAAGGAGATCATGAGGGAGATCCAAGCTATCATGAGACAAGTTGCTTCTAGCATTACTTACTTGCCTTGTCTTGATGAAGCTTGTAAGAAGAATAGAAACTCTTTTGACTGATCACATCAACACTAGTTTGTTTGTCTCTGTCTGTTTGATTGTAATTGAATATATCTTCTCATTGTTTGTTTAGGTGTGTTTGATGTGTTGGCTTATACGGACACGGATGTGGCTGTTCCATTCACCTGGATCGAAAGCGACCCCAAGCTGATTGCTAATCCTCAGATGGTTAAGCTACACGCTTTTGATACCAAGGTAAGGAGGAAGAAACCTGAATCCATCTACACTCACTTTGGAATCTCTCTTAACAGTGTTGGTTTTTTTCTTTCCTTCTTTGCAGATTCACAAAGTCGACACCCTCGTTTCATACAAGAACGATGAGTGGGATGAAGAAGAGTAACTGAAGTCTCTTGTTCAAGCTTCACGTTTTCCTCTTCTCATGTTGTTGAAAGTCGAGTGAATCCTTTATTCACCTTGTTGTCTTCTGTTTTTTCTTTTTTCTTTCTGAATTGTGTGAGCATCATATGTACCTTTGTGTTTATGTTTGTTCAATAGTTAGGTGCTTTCTCTTTGTCTCTGTCTCTTTCATTCACCATTTCGTTTTACATACCTTCACAAACACAACTCTTGATGGTCTTTTGATACAATAAGTATCTTTCAAGTCTATCAATCTCTGATAATAACTTGAAGAAGAACAACAGCAAGAGACGATGAAGGTTGTTATGCTGGTTATTTGACGAGAGCAACCCAAGTTATAAACTAACTCCTTTGGGTACTTGAAAATATTATAGTTACCATTGACAATAAGAATCCAAAGATGAAACATATTTACACCTCACGTTTTTATCTTCTCAAGTTCTTGAAAGTCAAGTGAATCCTTTAGTCACACCTTATGTTGTTTTCTGTTTTGTTCTTTTCTGAATTGTGCGGTAATCATGTACCGCCGTTTTTTCTGTTTGATCAAAAGTTATCTCAGCTTTCTCACTGACTCTGTTCCTTGCATTGACCATTTTGTTTTCCAACCAAACACATATATCGGATTCAGTTCTTTAAAAGTTTATCAATCTCTGAATTAACAATTAAACTGTACAAAGGGAACATATATACAGTGACTAATGAAAAGATAACAAGTTCTTCTAGCTTCCTGCAAGTACTCGTTTTCTCATCTCATTCCTCGGTACAAGACACCAGGTTGAAGATCATCCATGTTGTCTATGTTCCGAACCATATTGTCTATGTTCCTAAACCCGTCAAACTCTCTCAGACAAGTCCATCCTCGCCGAGCCAAGAAATCTTTGTAATCTTCTTCCGTGTAGAATATCTTCTCCTCTTGATGAACTGGTAAGGAATCAGATTCATCAAAGTGGCTCACTCTAACAGCTATTCCTGCATTTTCGATTTGGATGCTAAGAAACCTCAAACCAGAGATCACATATTCCATGAACAGCAGAGAGAAGATTTTTCTTTTCTAGAGTACTGCAGAGAATTTTACCTTCATCGACATGGAGTGTATAGTTCCCTACAGGCATGTCTCGGTCAAGAGAGCGAATAACCTGTTCTTCATCTTCTAGCCAAAAAGCTCGCCTTGTTCTTAATCTAAACGCGGCTCTGATGGCTTCCTTGATTGCTTCAGCCGTACCATCAATCCCAACTCTTCTTGTGTAGTCTCCAAACTTCACTGTTATGATCTTCCCCACAAACGGCTGACCATCAGTGCCTGATGTATAATTTGAAACCCATAAGTAGTTGTCAACAAGAAAAACCTGGCAAAAATGGGAGGAACATAGAGTTCAAAAGCTCGATGAAAACAAAGACTCTTGCAATTGGAGAGTTTGCTTTTTTTCTGGTTACTTGCCATTTCCAGTGGTTTCTCTCCAATTCCAAGGAACTCCATTTGCTGTGACAGGATCAGCAGAAACAATGGCGAGAGGATGCCCATCATGATCGAGCTGTCTTTCGAGATTTAGCGTTGGCCTGCCATTAGCTGGACATAGATACAACTCATATCAAGCCTAATCCACTTCCAGAAATCAAGCTAGACTAACGTAAGAGCTACAGAAACAAAGGAGTTAATAACTAACTGGCCATAACAAACTTCTTCCTAATAAACCGGCGAGGAAGACAACAACATCGACTTCACGTTACCACTGACATTCTGTGGCCTAATCCTAAGTTGTTGCGCAATTATTTACCCATCGCAAGAACTGATACAACCATTTCTCTCTGCCTTTAAAAAATTGAATGGATGCGCATAGCATGACTTAAACACTCGAGGGTGGATACACAATAAGAGAATAGTACCTTCAACAGATGCAAAGGAAATGCCTGTATCTTCAAAACCTACAGTAAGATGAAAGATATATCATTTTCAGAATAAAACAAGAAAGACAATCCTACTAATCTAGTACCAAAAAGTTCATAACCTACCAACAAATCTACTACTTTATAATTAGCCATTAATAATCCCAATCCTTCAAAGCTAAAAAGGGTAACAAAATTGAAACCAAAAGACCATTTTCTTCTCAATCTAACAACAATATCATCACAGAAAACTATTTCGTAGAATGTAACATCCTTCAAAGACTCTTTTTTTTCTTCACCTTTATCGGTAAATTGCATAAAGGAATCAACTTTAGCAACAGAAGATGATGTAGTAGTAGGGCTCTTATACGATGCCGCTTTCTTATTACGTTCTCTAAGAATATCTTCAATCTCCTTGTAATGAGACATCTTCCCTGACGCTGCTGATCCACTTCCTTTGTCTTGAAGCTTAGCTTTCTTGAACTCTTTCAAAATGTTCCTCCACTTCTCCGTACACATAGCCGGAGATCGATCGAAGCCTTTGTCCCTCATCTTGCTCGAAATCTGTTCCCAGAGATGTTTGTTAGATTTGGATGTGTTGAAAAGACTGTCCATTTCTCTCCGTAACATGATTAAGATTCGAGTTTCGTCTTGTACCCATGTCTCTGCTCGTTTCTTCGGCGCTTTAATCTCGTGATCCTCGCTGCTACTCTCTCCCAGGATTATCTGCTGCTGTTGCTGATGTTGTTGATTCGGAGCTTGTAGATCTCCGTTTGATGTAACATCGATCATCATGTTCATCTCACGTGATATTATTGGTGATGGATTGTTGTCGTCTTTGTAGAAGTCAATCGGAGAATGAGGCTTATCGGACGAAACAAACATGTTTTCTGTCTGAAGGAGAAGAGAGACTCGTAGAAGATGTTTTCTTATTTTCGCAAACCATTGGCGCGTGGAATCAACGTCCTTTTACGAGGGCGCGTAAGTACGCTTTTTAACTCAAATCAAAAGCTTAATCTTAATTTGTTTATTGGGTTGCATTACACACAGAATAATCCAAAGTTGCAACTTTTTTTTATTACTTTTTATGCCAAACAATATGTCTAAAGCCAAAACAAAGCTTTGTTTATTTATGATAATTATTCAACAAAAGATGAAAACGGAACATATTTATTCTAATATATAGAAGTTCCTAGATAGTTGATGAAGATCATCTCCATTGAGCAAAGATTTCACCACAGCCTGAAAAAAGAAAACCAGTCGTTGATTCAGTATGAATGGTTAAGACACATATGCAAGAGCCACGAGAGATTATAGCTATGAATAGATGCAACTTTACCTTCATCAACATGGAGTTTAAGATCTCGGTCAAGAATGCAGATTAAACCATACCCTTTCACACCTTACAGCACAAATGATCATCTATCTGGTTCTTAACCTAAATGTAGATCTTCTTGTCTTCCTCTATGGCTTCAGATGTGTAACATCAACCCCAAACTCTTCTTCTGTAGTCTCGATATGATGGTTTCAGCAGTACCATCAGTGCCTAAACTCTAGGTTTGTAGTTTCCAAATCAACTCCCCAGCCTTATAGCAGATTAAACCATGCTCTTCACACCTTACAGCACATAAATGATCATCTATCCGGTTCTTAACCCAAATGTACATCTTGTCTTACTCTAATGGCTTTGGATTTATACCATCAACCCCAAACTCTTCTTCTGTAGTCTTGATATGATGGCTTCAGCAGTATCATCAATGCCGCCCAAACTCTACGTTTGTAGTTTCCAAATCAAACTCCCCAGCCACCAATCACACTACTCTCGTCACTTTCTTGGATTTTTGCATTCATAATCTTTCCCTTTCTTTAAGCTCAAAACCAAAAAATCCCCACTAGTATACTCTGGCATCGACACAACAGAAACCTGTTCTTCATCATCGGATTCTCAGTCCTATAATCAGGTCTGATGGCTTCAACAATGCCATCAGTGCCAATGCCGTCTCTTCTTGTCTAGTCTTCAAATTTAACTCCCACCAAATAGCAGCTGTCCATCCCTCTCCATTTGTTTTTTTTCCCGACTTCCTCAATCCAAATAATGCCTAAATGCAGATCTTATGTTCTCCTTTGATGGATTCAGCAGTATACCATCAATGCACAAGAACTCTTTTTCTTTAGTCTCCAAATACAGACTTCAACCATCAAAACAGCTGACAAATCACACCGCCTGCTGTGAAACACACTACTCTACCTCTCGAATTTTTCACTTACGTAGTCTTTCCTTTTTCTTGTTGACTTTCTCAAAACAAATAACCCATCAACATCTCGTGTGCAAGTCTCAGTCAAGACAGCAGCCAACCTCATCTTCATAATCTGTATCTCAACCTAAAAGCGGATAACCCATCAATGCCATTACAGACTTCTTGTGT
This sequence comes from Sisymbrium altissimum, assembly GCA_900406495.1. Taxonomy (NCBI): domain Eukaryota; kingdom Viridiplantae; phylum Streptophyta; class Magnoliopsida; order Brassicales; family Brassicaceae; genus Sisymbrium; species Sisymbrium altissimum. The sequence goes on along the minus strand of OVBI01002122.1, from coordinate 2,811 downwards.
AGTCTTCACCCGCAAAAACTATTCCATAATTATTTTTTTCTTTTTCTGACTATCTCAAACCAAATAAAGCCATACTACTATATGTACAGGATACTATGGCACCTACATCCATGGGCAGCTTACCCATGAAGAACTGAGCTATTCAATTCCGAATGAAAAGAAAGGCTCAGACTGAATTTTCTCCCTAGAGAGGTAACTTAGGGGACGGCTTGGAACAATCAGAGCACAGAAACTCCAGACAAAAGGTTTCTTCATATTCGCTGTCATTGATGCACCGACCACACTGAAAACACCTCTGTATGCAAAGACAACAAGCACGACATTCCTCAGAACCTTCCGCCTTCCCTTTACAATCTTCTGCTGGACAGTCATACACAAGCCTCGAATTCAGGCATTTTGGGCACATCTCAATATCTAGCACCCGGTTATCATCGCAGGATACACATGAGTCTCCTCTATGGTAAAAACGCGGCTTCTGTATAGACTGCTCCACATTACTGTCTATGTCTAACAAGCTAAACAATTCATCATAGTTATCTTTAGTAACTCCAAAGAGGCCACCGATTTCCAAATGTTTCACTTGAAGCTTTCCCGCAGATTTAAGATCCCTCAAGATGCTCAAAACACCATCGATAGTGATCCTTGTGCATCCAGGCACGCCAAGCTGCCAACCACAAAACAATATTAGGTTTAAATAAAGTCCCAAAGATCATTTTTCCGCAAAGCAAGTAGTTCTCCAGAAAGCTTACGAATTTACTTAACTAATATTCGGAATAAAGTTGAAAAGTAAATGAAGAAAACCTCACCTTAACTACTTGTGGGTTGCGCTCCAACACCTGCTTAAGACAATCATCTGTAATTCTCGCGCAATCTACGAGCCTCAAACACTGCATAGTTCCCTGAGCCCTCTCGGTTAACTGCAGAAGAGCGTCATCAGTGATCTTCTCATTCAACGGTTGACAAATATGGATATGTTTCCACAGTAGCGAGTCATCACAGACAGTCGTATGCAGAGACTTGCAAACCATACTGACTGAAAGAAGATCCTTCACTCCCAAGTGATAAAGACAAAAACCAAACGCCGCATGAACGTTAGCATCCTCTCCTCCATCACTCGTGCAGCGATCACTACATTCTCCAACTTCACCACCATTCCTCGCATCCTCGACGCTCAACACCTCATCCACACTACTAGCAGATATAAACGCACCATGACAAGACCAATCACCATCAAACACCTCACCAAACCCGTGCAACGACCCATTACTATACACATTACTCTCGGGAAACTCCTGAAACCGCATGGCATTGTTCCAAATGAAACTCAACCCAGCAAAAAGCTGGTGGTTTCCATCACCAATCCCAATCTCATCTCTCCCATATCGTCCATAATCAACCTCCAAATCCTCAAGCCACCCAGTAATCGCAGTGAAAGTATTGTTGATATCCATACCAAAAGGATCAGATGGCAAAACATCAAGTATATCAACAGAAGCCGAATCAGCACCAGTGTTCCTCCCATAGTCAAAGCAATCACCTTTATCAATACTTGAACACCAAGGCTGGGAAAAAATATCACCGTTCCCGTCAACAAGATACCCATTGGCTATCTTCATAGATTCCTCAGATAGATGGGAAGAAAAGTGTCTATGTGAAAAATTTAACGCCATACCTCCTAATTTTAGTCTATATAATCTATATACAACCTAAAGAAAAAATCTCCCTTTTGTACAGATCAGATCCGGGGAATAAAGCTATGGTTTTTTTTTTGAATTTTGTGTGGAGAAAAAAAAAAGAAAGAAAAAAAGGAAACTCTTTTGATTTCAGATGGCAACAACAAAAAAATACTAGTCACCGAAATTACTCAAAGAGCTTCTAACGGAAAACGCTAAGATGAGACGTATTAACAACGAATTGGTGGTCGTCACCAAATGAATGAATGAATTAAATTTGTTTTTTTTTTTGGTTTTCTGTTTAAAGAAAAGGGTTTTCTGTTTTCCTGAGATGTTCGAAACCTAAATTGAAAAAAGAAAAAAAGGTGGAAGATTTGTTTGTTGATCCGTGGGATCGAATTGAATAAAACGAAATTAGAGAAAGAAACCCCTTTTGTGGCCCACGTAGCCCTCGCCGCGATATAACTCAAAAGATCTCCTTTTGAAAACAGTTCGAATTGGAATTGGGGAATGAAAGAACAACAACGCAGTAGCAGAGTTTCTTTCCTCTTGGTGAAAGCAAATTTCGATTCGAGAAGGAAGGAGAGATTAGAGATGAGATGAGAGAGAGAACGGGTTGGTGAAATTCGTCGACCGAGTCTAAGAGAGAAAACGATGGAAACGACGAGAAATTTCTGCGAGCAAAAAATCTTTTGTTTTTATTTTCTAGGGGTCGAGATTTCACGAGGGAGATAAAAAAAAAAAAATTTTATTTATATTTATACTTCACAAAGAGGAAATAAATAAGGAAAGAGATAAGATTAGGGTAACGGTGAAATCGTCAAAGTCTTTTCCGAGATAGACACGTGTCGTTTCTTAGAGCTTTCTGTCATTCTTCTCGCTCTTTTCATCTGTCGACACAAATTGGGGATATATCTGAATTTTATTTTTGATCATTTTTATTCCGAATTTATAACTATAAAACATGTTTAGTTAACAACTCACTATGAAATATATACACCATTTTTAATTACTGACTCGTGATTTTTTATATCTATATTTCATAAAAACATCATTTATTAATACCAAGATATGGTAATCTCGTCGTAACTAAGGAGGTGTTATTGGATAGTGTAATTTAATTGAATTGAACGTATTT
>OVBI01002121.1:0-23888 GCA_900406495.1 Sisymbrium altissimum | reverse complement strand
TCAACAACCTAAGTTGCAAAGTTATTTACGATTTTTTAAAAAATATTTTTTTAAAATATTAGAATAAAAATATTTTAAATTTTATTTAGATTTTGTAGAATATTCCGTTTCCAGATCCGGTTTTTTCTAGATTTTTGTAACTGAATTATGTAGATTGTGAATTCTAACTAGGATAGGATAATGACAAATAGTAAGAATATATGTCCTATGACTGTTAGAACAAAGAAGAACCGGTAGAGTATAAATCTTATCAGTGTTAGAACAAAGAAGAACCGGTAGAATATAATTCCTATACTTTGATAGAAGATAGAGGAATGGATAGGATAGAACGAAACTTATTCTAAAAAAGTTGGAACAAAGACAAAAAGTTAGATTATCTATTCTACCCTGAATAGAAGGAAGAACAAAGGTTATAATAGATCAACACGTATTCTATCAAAATTAGAACATAGACAAAAGTGTAGAATATTTATTCTACCCTGAATAGAAGAAAGAACAAAGGTGAGAATACATCAACACGTATACTAGCAAAATTAGAACATAGACAAAAGTGTTGAATATGTATTCTAACCAAGTTATAACATAGACAAAACATCAGAATATAAATTCTATACAAATATAGAACATATAACAAATGATAGAATATAAACGACCAATTCTCCACCTCCCTAGAATCTTTACAAAAGATAGAACCTACGTTTTACGCAAAGTAGAACTATGACTAATACACATAATGCATATTTTAACTAGAAACGAAAATATTTTGATTAAATCGTATATTTGAAAAACTAATATGGAAAAATATTTATTAAATATTATATTCCCTTTTCTTTTCTGATTTTTTAAATATTTTATACAATTTATTTTAATATTTTCAGAAATTAAAATAAGGGTAAGAAAGTCCAATGTTAACCAAAACAAGGAAAAATATAATGTGATAATTTGCTTTTCAATGTAGCATTATTAACTAATTTTTCCATAATTCTATGATAAAGTCTTCATCTTTCCTTAATTACTTCATAACTATGAAACCTGTGCCTACAGCTGTAAGGATCATTCCAGTTCTTCTAACGAGAAGGAAAAAAAACTGTTTAAATAGTAAGTCTCTTTATGAAGCGTCATTCCCCTGAATACGGTGTCGGTGGATCAAAATTGTTATGGAAAGCTAATGGAAACTTGTTTTTGTGTTTAACTAGAGGTTAACGAACTTCTCCCTCCACTCGCTATAAATATCTCTGACAACTTCATCATTTGTGGGAACCGAAATTCACATCAACGTATTTTTGAAAAGATGTTATGTGAGAAACCAAGAATATTGGAAAGAAAGCGAAAATAAGGAAAAAAATCGGAAAAAGAAACTATGATAAAAACAGAAAAAGAAATAAAAAGCCGAAAAGAGTTTTATTGTTTTATTGCTAAGTATCATAAGACGACGTTGTATATCATTACAATTGTAAAGATCGATATGTATTTATATTAGACAAACTTAAGTCCTAAATATTCGAATTCCCGATGTGGGAAATAGCATTCTCCTATTTTCCACCAAATTTTGCTTAATCTTCGAGAACCTTCGACAAGTTGGTTTAGCCCGCGGTAAACCTTCTTGTCAGCTCGGCCCATCTTCACCCTTTGTCTTTGGTTTGACGATCTCTTTGGTTTGTCATTTCGATATATAAAAATGTTACGATATTTTCCGTAAAAAATTGAGAAGTTTATGAAAACATCGATAAGTTCTCGAAATGATCCCAAAGACAAAGAATAAAGTGTGACTGGCTCGGTAAAACTTATGGGAGGATACCTCGATATATACCATCCAGTTCGGCCATTTTTGACAAGGAAAGTGGCTGAGCTGCTTGGGACTCTCCCTTGTTCTCGTCTGGCTCGGTGGTTTTTCCCCTCGGGACATTCCGAGGTCGATTGCCACGTTATGTAGACGTAAGTCCGGCTCGGCAGTCGGGACGACGTCGAGATATATCCGGCTGGGCACAATTTTCCGGCTCGTTGCGAGCGAAGAGATGCACACTTCCAGCCGAGCTGACCGTTCTGATCGGGGACGGGATGTGCTTCTACGTCCGGCTCGGTCTTTGGCTACGCATGAGGGACGACAGATGCTGACCGACTCGGCGTCCGGAGATGCAACACGGAACGGCCGAGCCGATCGACCCGCTTAGCATCAAGAACAAACCTGACATGGCAGCACGGGGAAACACGTCTGGCTCGGCACGTCTTGATGGAGTAAACGGCCGATCCGATTGATGGCATCACGGGACGACCGTCCACCTTGGCCAATTTGAGAGACCAAACGGCCGAGCTGGTCGATGGCAGCATGGGACGACCGTCGGCTCGGCCGCACCGATCAGGTCGGCACCAATCTGGTTAGCACTGATCAACGTCCCGTCGGACGGCCTAGCCGGTCAGCTCCTGTCGTGCTGGAGGATTGGCTTGGCCAGTTTTTCTATCTGCTTCCTAGTCCATTGGCTCGATCAATGCAGGACTGGTTGGTTGAAATGTTCGGTTTATGATATGAAAAATTCGAGGAATTGCAACTTTTATCGGTTTATCTGAAAATAAATACGAAAATAGTTTTCCTATACTTTATGTAAACTGATCGACAAAAATAATTTAAACATAAGCTATTTTTTCCGAATATCGTTCTTTTTCTGGAAATATCTAAATATGGATTTTCGGTATTTAATTATTTTAGCCGTTGATTCCGGAATTGTGGGTTTTGACCCCAACATTTAGCCCCCAGCTCGTCAATCTTAACTACGACAGTGATGAGGTAATTAAGAAGGGTTATAGGGGATTAAAGTGCTAAATTTTTTTTGGTACCCATTTTCCGTAAGAGATGTGTTTTCAATTTTTACGTAACAAAAACTCAAACCGATTTTTTGTGGAAGGCTGATGATGGCAGAGATGATCAAGCAAAGGCGGAGAGTAAATGTGTCGCAAGCTGTCTTTATGACTTGATGGAAGAGAAGACTTAGCTTTTGATGATGTTTTGATGAGTGTCGGAGCTTAAGTATTCCGTTTGTTTTGGTTATCGATTGACACTTTTTGCGAAAAACTGTTTTTCTGGAGAGAGAGCAGATGGCCGAGCCAATGCTTCTTTCTTAGGAGAAGCGGCCGAGCCGGTCATGCCATGATGATTTCTTTAAGAGTTTCCCTCGAAAACTTCTGAAAAGAGTTTTAAGTTTTCCGAAAGTTTTTTTTTTTGTAAACATTTTTCCAAACATTTGTTTGAGATGAGGTTTTTTTTGAAAGAACTACCCTACCCATTTTGAGGCCGAGCCGAACGTGTAACGGTTCTGCTCCGAGGCTGAACTGGTCATACTGCTATCTTCCTGCTGATTTTCAACGAACTTTTAAGTTTTCAAAAAGTTTTTTTCGTGTAATTTTTTTTTTCCGAGAAACTGTTCATGTTAAGTTTTTCGAAAGTCTTCATAAAATATTATTTCGAAAGACTGTTCACGTTAAGTTTTTCGAAAGTTTTGTTTGAGAACTGATTTGCATCCAATCTGAGGATGAGCTGACCCTGTTGGTCGATGATCGGCCAAGTTTTGAGGCCGAGCCGGACAAGATACGTCCCTCCTCTGAGGCCGAGCCAGTCGTTTGCTGGTCTCGTCCTTATGCCAAGCCAATCGTGTGATCCAAATGATCGACCGTGTTCTTGATGGCCGTGCAATCTGTGCTGAGCCAACCGTCTTCCCGTTGATTTGCTGAACGAAAGGTGGCCGAGCCGACAGTGTGCATGCATCTTGGTCAAGCCAGGATGATCATGATGTTTTGGTTCAACGAACTTGTTTTCACAAAAAAATTTCTAAAGTGTTGAAAAGAGTATTCTCTATTTCGTTTTTTTGTTGGGATGAACAGTGTTTTGAGTACTGTTCCAATCCATAGCCGATACTGTTCACAGGACCCGTTACTTTTCTCTATATACGAAAGGCTTCCCCTCCTCTTCATCCTCACACGTTTTCTATCGTTTGCAAAGGTAATTCTCTGCCTTCTCTCCTCTTTCTCTTTCTCTCTCTAAAGAACTCTTTTGAACATCATGAACGGTTTTTCTTTCATATCAAAATGTCTTTTGATTCAAACTCTTGGAGAAGTAATGATTCTTGGGGTGACATTGGTCCTTTGATCTTTGGGGAAGACTAGTCCAAGAGGGAAGGAAGTTCGCGTGGTTTTGTTTATACGAACTCGGTTCGTACCTGGAATGCCGCTGGAGTTCTTATCAAACTCGAATAACACGATGGAAATTTTTCCCGCGTGGATCTGAGCAATTCGTCCTCAAATCTTGTGTTAAGAAAGAGGCCGAATGCTTGTTGGAGGAAGGACGATTCCGGATGACGATGATTCTCCAAGGGTGTTCCGGAGGGGAAAGCGTAACATGACCCATAAGGTTCCAGGTTCAAGTCTGTGCGGTGCAAAGAGCATGGAGAACCTTAGAGTGATGTTTGTTTTTCCCGATGTGGTTGAGCTCGTAGTCCCGAGCACATAAGATCGTTGTGATAACCATCCGCCAAGCTGTTTTACTGTGTTTGAAACTTATTTGGACTCCTGCTTCCTTACCTTCCCCATCCCTTCGATAATGCTTCGATTTCTTGCTTAGCATCATCTCACGATGGGTCAAGACTCACCAATGAGGAATATGCTGGGATCGTTAGTCCTCAGTCTTGAGCGCAACATCTGAATTGGACTGTGACATTTGTAAGGACTCCTTGAAGTCCGTCTGACTGTGGTGCCTTTATCGTATTACATTTCACCGAAGGCTGATAGAACATTGTTTGCCGAACACACTAGTAAAGATGACTCATGGAGAAATTTCTTCTTTTTTTTTTTTTGTCAAAGTCAACGAGTTTTCGGTTGAACCTTGGTACATCCATGAGATGATAACCAGATCATTGAAAATTGGTAGCAAACTCTTGGTTGGCTGTTCTTGGGTATTGATGATTTCTTGTTTTGGATTAGCAAGTTTGTTGACCTTGTTCTTATTTTCGTTTTTCAGAGCCACCTCGTATTCCAGCGATTCCTGCCGATCTTTATCGAGTTTGGGTTACGCTGATAGCTTCTGAAAATTTGCACTGGAATTTCCAATTATTGCTCAGGAGAGTTATTACTTCCCGATACTTGAGAAAAGAGTTTTAATTTTTTCATTAATCCGAAGTTCCTCCGAAAAGAATGGGAAAGCCAAGTAAATTCAAGAAAAAAAGAGAGTTCGTTGAGGCATGCAGCATCGTGATCCTGCCCCAAGATTAACTCGAGGAGGGAGAGATCCCTTATGTTCCAGTATTTCATGGTCAGGAACGTCTGACTGCTGAAGAGAAGGGGAAAAGTGCCGAGTCTAGCAAAGAGCAAGCAAACCGATCCGCTCCTCGAAAGAAAAGGAGTAAGGTCCAGGATTTCGAGTTCCGCGTTCCTGACTCGATCCAGGAAAGCAAAACTTTCTCTCCAGCTGGGCTTCTAGGAGCCTTCAATCGTCCTGGCGTCGAAGGTGTCCCTTCCAGCGAATTTCAGAAGAAGAGGATGTTCGGAAGGGTTGCAGGTCAAGGGTTTAAGGTGAGATTTACTTGTCAACTTGATTTTCATTGTCATTTTGATCCAGTTAATCCTCGTTTTCGGCTTTTCGCAGTTCCTTACTAATGTGAGCGACATGGCCGGCCATTACGAAAGGGAAGCCATGTTATGAGAACAGCAAGTTCGGGACTCCGAAAGACGAGTTTGAGAGGGCGAAAGTGACCCATGCTGAGAAGCTCGATCGCGTACAGGCGGAGTTGTTGGAAGAGAGGCGTGAGTGCGAGAGAAAAATGCGCAAAGCCTCTGAGTTGGAGCGTTCAGCCCTGGTTCGGAAATATCGCCTTGNTCTCCTTGGGGGGGGGGGGATAGTGCAAGGCTCTTGGCTAGCAAGATCAATGACGCGAGAGAGTAGCTGATCCTCTCAGAGACTGTGGCTTTGAACCTGGACCTATACTCCCTCTTTCAGTCCAAAGATGAGGCGAAAATCGCCAATTACAAGAGGGAGCTTCTTGACGGACAAGTCAGGCTTTCCAGTATGAAAACTAAATTCAAGAGGACGATGGCATCCTTGAAAAGTTACTTAGTTGCTTGTCCGCAAGCTCAGACGCTCAGTCCGGTCTTCGGAGAAGATTCGATGAGGAAGGCTGCGATTGAAGTTGGTATGTCGATCTTTTCGGGGAAAGATTCCTCTTGAAGTTCCTTTTGTAATCCTTCAGCCTTTAAGCCTTTATCTCTAATTTGTTTTTTTATTTGTCCCCTGTGTGGGCTTAAATTCGGCCGGGCTTTGTCCCGATGACTGTACCGAACCTTTTATTTTGTTTTATGCATTCTGGTTATGAATTTATGCATGTTTTTGATGTTATGTTGTCCGTTCTTAGTAAGAGCATGATGGGATTTCGTGTATATTTTCTAGGAGAGTAGAGTAATTCGAAGTTTTTACTCACTCGTGATTTCTTAGAGTTTCGAGAAGCTTAGAAGCGTTGTAGGCGTTACGATGCGTTTTAGCGATGTAGGGTATTTCACCAGCAGAGACTTATCATGCTTTTTGGATGGAAATATGTTTTGCGGTTTCATCGAGAATCTCTATGTACCGTGCTTCAGAGCGCTCTAACTGGGTTTTCGATAAGCTACCGTTTCGGAAGATGTTTCCTTGCAAAGCTATGTGCTTTTCTGGGTTTTGGGTTGCACAATTCCGACTGACCTCCCCGTTTTCTACTCTTGAAACACTTTATAATCTCATCTAGTCGTGTTCTAGACTGCATTCTGAGATGTCAGAGACCAGTGTGCCATGGTTGGTGCTTACCAAGTTAACGAGTTTACAATGAGGGTTAGGACATGCAAGTCTTTTCCCATTGGCATGTCCGTCTCAAAGATAAACCTAAGAACATCGTCCAACGTATACCTTTTGGATGTTGATGCTAGGTAAGACCTATACTTAAGTTTATATAGCGTGGTTCTATGTCTGTGCACGGACGTCACTGAACCTTTCTTCTGTATAGAAGTTTGGATTTCTTTAAATCGAAATGTCAAAGTTTTCGATTTTTCGTATTCTCAAAATTTTCCTTGAGTGTAATAGCGAATAGTAATGAGTGTNCCCCCCCCCCCCCCCCCCCCCCCCCATATTTTGTTTTGAGGGGACAGTTGTACTTTTCTAAATATCGGTTGCCTATATATCTCTTTCGAGGATCAAGCCGTCTCGTAATTCAGTTGGCTCTTTCTTTCTTTTTTTTTTTCTTTTTTTTATGGCATCTTCCAAATTGTTGAGATTTGGACTCGAGCCAATGGCATCTGTCCGTTTTTTTTTTCTTTTTTTAGGTGTCGATGGAAACTAAGTCTCCATATCCTAAGCTTGAGGTTGCTCGGATGCATCTTCCGGTATCCCAGCTTCCTTTCCTGCTTGGGATGTCTCATTTTCGGAGACTTCCTTTGAAGCCTTCTTTTCAGAAGTATTCTGCAGAGTTTCCTTCGTAGGAGTTTGCTTTGCGTCTTTGGATTTCCCTCGCTTAGATGTCACCTCGTCGTTGATTTTAAGTTTCGGGAGTTTTTGTTCCGCTAGGAAGCAAACTCGGGATTCTTTTTGGTTGCCCCAAACAGTCTTTATCCCGGACTTACTCAAAAATTTCAGACAGAAGTGGTAGGTTGAGGGGACAGCTGGCTTAATCGATTCAAGGGAACCCCATGATAACATTGTAGATGGCTGGATGGTCAGCCACTACGAAATTAAAGACCTTGGTTACTCCTCCTGCATGAACAGGAAGTCGGATGTTACCCAAAGTCATAGTGGTTTTCCCCGTAAACCCTCTCAGAGGTTTCGGTATGGACTCGATTTTGGAGAAGTCGATGTCCATTCTTCAGAGAGTTTCTCCGAAGATGACATCAACTGAACTCCCTGTGTCAATCAGGACTCTAGCGACATTCATGCGCTTACCACGAGTTGGATTATGAGTGGATTGTTATGTGGATTCTGAATCTCGGCTGCGTCCTCTTTCTCGAAGGTGATTTGGAAGTTCTCACAAGGTGCAAGTTGCAGCCATTTTGTGCAGGTCTCTACCTGGTTTTGATATGCACTGATGGAAGAGACGGTATCTGGGCAGTGCTGAGATCTACCCATGATCATGTAGATCTTCCTGCGGTTATTTTCCCCAGCTGGCTCTTCGATCCTCCTTCCGTGTTTTGGAATTTCCGGGTGAGGTCTTTCTGGTGCCTGACCGGGTTGTTCCTCAGCGGTTTCTTCCTCTTCAACTTCCTTGTGATCTTCCATCACAAGATCCTTCGCAATGTCGCCAAGCTCCTCAGCTAAGAGCTTAGTGGTCAGTTTCGTTCCCAGTATTCGACTATTCAGGGTTGAATGGCAGTGCGTTTTGTGGTGGTCGCAGAAGGCTTTTTTTTTGTCGTAGGTTGAGCTGTTATGAATCCAAGTTTTCAATGAATTTTTACCTTATCCAGCTACTCCTTGGGATTTGGACGGTCTGCTAGGGGATGGTCCAGCTCCCAATTGATAGTTGCGAACACCACATTTTGCATCGAAGTTTACGTACGAACTCCCCTTTTTCCTTGCAGAGACAGTAGGAGGTAATTGTGTACTTGGGATTGTTGGTTTGGGTCTATGTTTCTCGGAGGTTTTCCCTTATGTCTTCTTCCAGCTTGATGAAGTCTGACACTCGCTGAAGAGCGTCATGGATGGTCGGTAGGGTATTGAGTATCATCTTTTCTCGGAAACGTGACTCGTACCACAGTGATCTCTTGAGCGCCTCGAGTGCAGCTCTCTCGCTGCCACGGTCGATTATTGAGACGACTACTTTGAATCGCTGCATTCGTTTTAATCCTGTGATATTGTCCATAGATCAGCATCGGACGTTTCCTCGTTCATGTACATTGAATACAGTTTGAGTAATGCCGCGGAAAGCTGTGCGAAGATGTCTATGGAATTCCTTTCGAGCCTCGAAAACCAATCAAGGGTCGTACCGTTTAGGTTTCCGACGAATAAGAGGCAGAAGCCTGCGTCTTCCTCATCTTTCTTGAACCTCGCACGACCCATTGCGATCCTAAAGGGCGTTAGATGGGCTTTTGGATCGGTACTTCCGTGGTAGGATCGGATTTTCACCTTCCCCGGGTCTAAAAGTTTTGACTGGGTGATGCAATCGGAGAATGGTGTCTTTTGAGTCTCTTCGATAACACGTTATATCTTTGGAGCAGCACTTGTGGCTTGGTAGACTTGAGATTTCACCCTCCTCATCTCATCGCTCCTCCTAGTCTCCTTTTGGAGATCGTCTTCTTGTGTTTTCCGAGCTTTTTCCTCTTGTTCTCGTAAAAGAGCAAGCTCTTCTTCTGTTAGGTCGTCTTCATGATTCGAGGTGTGTCCTACGTCCTCGTGTTGATCAACTTTTGGTTTATCCTCAATAGAGGGATTTCCCTCGGGGCGTGAGTCATCAATAACTGTGCTTGTCGAAGTTGGATTTCCAGATCGTCAGATCGGGGGTGGACTCGTAGGGTTGATCCTGTGCGTCGACGGGGTTTGTTCTGTATTGCATCGCAGCTACGCATTAAGGAGCCTTGACCTACCGGGGTTTCGAAGTCGAGATGCCTTGCTTGAAAGGGATTTGCTCTGGACTCAGCTTCCTTTCGGAGGTTTTCCATCTGCTGCGTTAAAGAATCATTGAGCTTTCCTTACTCTTCGTTCTTCTTCTTCTTCTGTAGGGCTTCAAGAGAGGTTTGAAGTTGCACAATTAGGGCTGCCATTGCCTCCTCCCGATCTCCTGAGGCGGATGAATTTGGATTCATCGGGATTTCTTCTCTAGTTTCCATGAGGTTCGATCTCGTAACTTTCACTTTTCAAGAATAAAGACTTCCTGTGTATACCCTCATTCTAACGCCAAATTGTGGGAACCGAAATTCACCTCAACATATTTTTGGAGAGATGTTATGTGAGGAACCAAAAATCTTGGAAAGAAAGCAAAAATAAAGAAAAGGATCGGAAAATGAAACTAGGACAAAAAAAAAAGGAAATAAGAAGCCGGAAAGAGTTTTATTGATTTATTGCTAAGTATGGTAAGATTGTAATTTATATTATTACAAAGATAAAGATCGATCTGTATTTATAATAGACAAACTTAAGTCCTAACTAGTCGAATTTCCAATGTGGAAATTAGTCTCCTCATATTTTCCACCGACTTTTGGCCTAATCTTCGAGAACCTTGCAGAACATTCGATAAGTTGGGTCGGCCCGCGGTAATCCTTCTTGTCGGCTCGGGCCATCTTCATCCTTTGTCTTCGGTTTGACAATTTCTTCGGTTTATCACTTTGATTTATTTTAACTTAACATTTTATTGTTTTTTATAGATAAAAATGTTATAATATTTTCCGTAAAACATCAAGAAGTTTAGGAAAATATTGATAAGTTCTCGAAATGATCGCAAAGACGAAGAACAAAGTGCGATTGGCTCGGAAAAAACTTACAGGAGGATACCTCGAAGATACCATCCGGCTCGGCCATTTTTTTCAAGGAAATTGGCCGAGCTGCTCGGGACTCTCCATTATTCTCGTCTGGCTCGGCGCTTTTGCCCCTCGGGACGTTCGGAGGTCAATTGGCACATTCAGTAGACGTACGTCCGGCTCGGCGGCGAGTGAAGAGATGCACACTTCCAGCCAAGCCGACCATTCTGATCGGGGACGGGATGTGTGTCTACGTCCGGCTCGTCCTTTGCTTACGCATGCGGGACGGCGGATGCCAACCAACTCGGCGTTGGGAGATGGAACGCGGAACGGCCGAGCCAATCGACCCACTCAGCATCGAGAACAAACCTGACTTGGCAGCACAGGGAAACACGTCCAGCTCGGCACGTCTTGATGGAGCAAACGGCTGAACCGGTCAATGGCAGCACGGGATGACTATCTGGCTCAGCCAATTTGAGGGACCAAACAGCCGAGCTGGTCGATGGCAGCGGAGACGACCATCCGACTCGATTTTTGGAGACACTGTTCATGTCGGCCAAGCCGATCTAGTCGGCATTGATCAACATCCCATCGGACGGCCGAGCCAGTCAGCTTAGGTCGTACTGGCCGGTTGGCTTTGCCGGTTTTTCTATCTGCTTCCCAGTCCATTGGCTCGATCAAGGCAGGATTTGTTGGTTGAAATGTTCGGTTAATAATACGAAAATTTTGAGGAATCGCAACTTTTATTGGTTTATCGAAAAATAAATATGAAAATAGTTTTCCTATACCTTTTGTAAACTTATCGATAAAATAGTTGAAACATAAAATATTTTTTCGAATATCGTTTTTTCCGGAAATATTTAATTATGGAAATTTTTCTACATATTTAAATATTTTAACAGTTGATTTTAGAAGTGTGAGTTTTGACCCCAACACCACTTATATGCTTTATCTATTTATGAGGCTGTAAAAAGTTGAAAAACATCTCCCCTGGTTATACTGTCAACAAAATGCATCTTTTTTTGTGTGGAAATTTTTCACATTTGGCCTTAAATTTTTCATCTCCTCGCTTAGGACATGTGCTATGATTACTCACTAGGGAACACATCTGAATTGAATTCTTCACCCAATTCGACAATTCTAACCAAGTTGTCCATTTTTACATTTGGGCTTTAACAATCCATAAATAATAATGATCATCGAATAAATGGTTATTTACGTGTATTTAACACATATTGCAATTATGCACATAATTTCTTTACGATAAAGTTAGAATAAATTTTTGGAGAATGGTGTAATCCTATTACAAACATAAGTTATTACTCATATTTTTTATATACTCGATTACATCTATATAAAAACAATGTTATATAATTATATGTATATATATAAAAATATTACGAATATCTGATATAAAATGGTTATTGTATTTTTCAATTGAAGAAAATCTTCGTAATTATAAAATTAAAACTTTTCAAGGGGTATTTTGAGAAAATTGTTGTTGTTCCATTATTTATTATCTGAAATTATGATTGGAGACTTTGTAGTTCTTAATGCAAGCTTGTATATTAAAATTGCAGATTTTAATAAAATTACATTCACATAATTATTAATTTTTTTGAATTAGAAATAATTTATTTTAATAATAAAAATATATATGATCTTTTTAAATAAAGAAAAGCTAAAATATTTATCTACTCATCAAGTAGAAAAAGATTTATTCCTATAAATTAATTATTTTTTGTTCAAATTTCTTGTTTCTTACTTCATAGCAAAATGAGCCACTAAGGATGTATATTATTTAACTGTTCTAATATTAAGTAATTTTATGATTTATTATTTATTTGATGATATATATCCTGATAACATATTAATTTTAAAAATGAAATTGAATTAGAAGAAAATCATAGTTTTAATAAACAAACGGGCTAATGTAATGATTGAATTAGAAGAAGAATTGATAAAAATATGATTATGATTGAATAAGAAGAAGATTAAAAAAAAAAAAACTTGAATAACTTGGCATGATAATAAAACGTAAAAAACGTAAAAATTCTGAGTATGCATGAATAATTTGGTTATGTACGAACAACATGATAATAACAAAACATTACTGAAAGAATCATGACACAAATATCTAAAAACCTACAAACAATAATAGCAGGTAATATTCTTCTTAGTTATATAATTGCATTTAGTGGGAAATTATGAAAAATCTTAATATGTTATAAATTATACGGTGGATTGTCACTTCGGCCTAATGACCAGTTTGTCTCTCTTAATTATTGGCGGCTAGTTTTCCTAATCCATGTTGGATTAGGATTTTCCTTTTCTCTGGAAGTCTATTTAGGAAAAATGAATTTCCTTTTTCTCTTATGTATTCACTCTTATATAAGGGATTCATTACTTATGAAATAATACAGATGATTCTTCTCTTCTCTCTTTCTATTCACAACACGTTATCAGCACGATTGTTCTAAAACCCTAAGCTACGTTTCCAACCAAAACCCTAATCCCTACCGATCGTGAACCACAATCTCATTAGCCTGTCCGGACGAATAAGCTCAGCCTGATCGCAACGTGCGACCTTCTCCTGATTCATAGTCCATTCATCCCAATCGGAGGTTTTAAGGTAAGTCAAGGAATCACTAACTCTAATCATCAAAACCCTGAAACCCTAATCACATACGTTTTATAATTACCCTGAAAATTGAATATGAATACATTACCTAATAGAATCAGTATGCTAGCCTTGTAAATTCATTGATTGATTGATTACTAAATCTGATGGAATGTTTTAAGATTGAAACTGCATGATAGTTAATTGTCCAAACAAGCTTTCTACTTAAAATCCGATAAGCATATGACCATAAGAACATATAGATCTTGTATGCTAAGAATGTCTTAGTTGATCGTGAGACTTATTTCATAAACATCATACATTTGCATGACTTGCTTTGCATCATATCCACATGAACATTAAATTTTATATGATTCCAGATGTCAAAAAATCAACGACTTGGATTTTACTGCCCTAAATCTCTCGGGAGATAATTACTTACAATGGACACTGGATACTAAGATTATCCTAAAATCAAAGGGACTAGGTGAATGTATCACTGAGGACAGTAATGAGTCCGAAAAGGATAGATACAAAGCCATCTTAATTATTCGCTATCGTCTTGCTGAAAGTCTCAAAGATCAGTATTTGACAATTGGGAATCATTTATACCTTTGGAGAGAATTAAAAACGAGATATGATCACCAAAGAACGGTGTTATTACCAAATGCTATGTATGACTGGAGAAATCTCAGAATCCAGGACTTCAAGTCCGTGGATGAGTATAACTCATCCCTATTTAAGATAGTTTCCAAATTGAACTGTATGGTGAGGATATAATAGAAAAAGATATGCTACAAAAGACCTTTTCCACCTTCCCCACAAGTAATGTA
The DNA here is from genome assembly GCA_900406495.1 of Sisymbrium altissimum. Lineage (NCBI taxonomy): Eukaryota > Viridiplantae > Streptophyta > Magnoliopsida > Brassicales > Brassicaceae > Sisymbrium > Sisymbrium altissimum. The sequence continues at coordinate 9,989 of OVBI01002121.1, read as the reverse complement.
TTGTTACAACAACAATACCGTGAAAAGGGCTTCACGACATATGCAAGTCATATCTCATGCCTATTGCTCGCCGAGCAAAACAATGAATTATTAATGCGAAACAGTGAAATGAGACATCCTGGATCAACCCCACTTCCTGAAGCCGATGTTGCCGCAGAGAAAAAGAAAGAATCCAACCACGTCCAGAAAGAATATAGGCAACACGGCCGTGGCCGTAGAAGATGGCAAGTACGTGGCTGTGGCCACTATAATACTTATGGTCAAGGACAAGGCCGAGGCCGCGGGTATCAACCCGATTTTAATCGTGGTCGAGGCCGAGGCCGCGGTACCACTTTTACACTGCAAAATTCGACCACCAAATCAGTATGCCATCGATGTTGAATGGGTAATCATTGGGCTAAAACATGTCGGACTCCCACTAATCTTGTTGACCTCTACCAAGAGAGTATTAAAGGGAAGAATCCTGAAGCCCACTGGGTCCATCAAGATAATGAAGATGATTTTGATCATGAACAAGATGATCTTATGAACTATGAAATTTCTGATTGCGTAAAATAATCAAGTTTATTTCGGCATCAAGTTTTTTATGTTTGCTTTCATGTTTTCCTTTAATTTTATCTCTTTAAATTCATTTTTACTGCTATTGCTTTAAGCTTAATAAAATAAATGGATGTTTTAAGGTTTTTAAGATATGATTCTTGTTTTGAAGAATGAAAGATGACATGGATATATTCGGGGTGGACAGTGGGTCAAGCCAAAAATTCTAAGAGACAGAAGATACTTCATTGATCTTACACTTAAAAGCGCCAATATAAGTACCATAGCAGGTATGGTCAATCTAATAAAGGTTACGGCCAGGCAAGCATATTGTTGTCTAAGGGTACGCATCTAGAAATATCTGATGCACTATATTCACCCAGCTCAAAGAGAAACCTATTGAGTTTTAAAAGATATCCGAATGAATGGTTTCGATGTTGAAACTAAGGGCAAATGAAACAAAGAGTTCCTTCAAATATTTGAAATTGCCCAAGGCCATAAGAAAGTCTGAGAGACTATACCTGCCGTTTCTACAGGCCTTTACTGTGCTAAGATCAGTATGATAGAGGCTAATGCCACGGTAAACAAAGTATTTACCAAAAATTTCACTCTTTGGCACGACCGGCTTAGCCATCCCGGTTCGACCATGATGCGAAAATTGATATTAAATACAAATGGGCACACATTGAAAGAAAGAAGAGTTATCCCAAAAAATCTCACGTGTGTAGCATGTTCACAAGGGAAACTCATTGTTAGGCCATCACCAGTTAAAGTGACTAAGGAAACAATAAATTTTCTAGAAACAATACAAGGTGACATATGTGGACCAATACACCCACCTTGTGGGACGTTTAGATATTTTATGGTACTTATTGATGCGTCCACAAGATGGTCACATGTATGTCTATTATCAACCCGAAATTTGGCGTTTGCAAGGTTACTTGCTCAGATAATTCGTCTAAGAGCTCACTTTTCAGATTTTCCTTTAAAGACTATATGTCTTGATAATGCTGGTGAATTCACGTCCCAAGCATTTAATGATTATTGTATGTCCATGGGGGTAAGCGTAGAACATTCTGTGGCACATGTACATACTCAGAATAGTTTGGCCGAATCATTTATCAAACGCATACAGGTAATTGCTAGACCGTTACTTATGAGATCAAAACTCCCGGTCTCAGCTTGGGGACATGCTGTCTTACATGCAGCCGAGTTAATCCGCATCAGGCCATCTAGTGAGCATAAATATTCACAATCACAATTACTTACGGGTCATGAGCCATACATCTCCCATCTTAAGACATTTGGGTGTGCCGTCTATGTACCAATTGCACCATCACAGAGGATTATGATGGGTCCTTGAAAGGAGGATGGGTATTTATGTTGGATATGATTCTCCCACGATAATTAATTACCTTGAGCCAACTACGAGTGATTTATTTAAAGCTAGGTACGCGGATAGTCATTTTGACGAATCCAATTATCCAACATTTGAGGGGAGATAATAAATAAGCTGGTAAAAGAAATTACATGGAATCAACCATCTTTGTCCTGGCAAGATCCTCGGACTCGGGAATGTGAATTAGAAGTCCAAAAGATAATACACTTACAAAAGTTAGCTAATGAATTGCCAGATTCTTTTGCTGACCTGAAGAGAGTAACAAAATCATATATACCAGCTGTGAATGCACCAATTCATATTGATGTCCAAGAAGGGCACAATCAAGTTGCTACAGAGTCTAAAGCACGTTTGAAACGTGGTAGACCAATAGGTTCCAAAGATAGGAACCCTCGGAAATTAAAGAAAGGTGCTGAGAATGAATCCAAGGTTAAGGAAACTCTGGACATGACCGAACCTAAGGTACCAAATAATGAGGCTTGGGATGCCAAGCTTCAAGGTACTGAAGTTCCTGATAATAATGAGATCTCAATCAATTATGTTATGTCTGGAATACAATGGAACCGAGAGAAAGTCGACATTGATGATATATTTGCGTACAAGGTAGCACTTGAACTTATGGATATAAACGAGGATCAAGAACCCACGTCTATCTTAGAGTGCACTCGACGATCAGATTGGATTAAATGGAAAGAAGCTATAAACGTGGAGTTAAATTCTTTAAGGAAAATAAATGTCTTTGATCCAATAATTCGGACACCTTTTGATGTCATACCACTTGGATATAAATGGGTCTTTGTGAGGAAACGGAATGAATATGGTGAAATCGTGAGATATAAAGCACGGCTTGTTGCACAAAGATTCTCACAGAGACCAGGGATAGATTATGAGGAGACATACTCCCCTGTGGTGGATGCTACTGCTTTTAGATTCCTAATAAGTCTGGCTATAAGAGATAAATTAGACTTGTGGTTAATGGATGTAGTAACTGCATATTTATATGGTCCACTGGATAATGAGATATACATGAAAGTAACAGAGGGTATTTAGCTGAAAGATAAAACAAGTTCTCGAGAACAACATTGTATAAAGTTGAACAAATCTCTTTATGGATTGAAACAATCAGGTCGAATGTGGTATAATAGACGAAGTAAGTACTTAGTGAAAAAGAGCTATAAGAATGATCCCATCAGTCCATGAATATTCATAAAGAAATTCGACAAGGGATTTGTAATCATCGCAGTGTATCTTGATGACCTGAATATCCTAGGAACCTCTGGGGAAATTTCCCAAACAGTTGAATATCTTAAGAAATAATTTGAGATGAAAGACTTAGGAAAAACAAAGTTTTGTTTGGGATTACAGCTTGAGTACATTAACAATGGAATCCTTGTGCATAAAATGGCATATACAGAGAAAGTACTCAAAAAATTTAACATGGACCAATCTCACCCATTTTCTAGCCCCATGGTCGTGAGATCCCTTAATCTGGAAACAGATCCTTTTAGTCAAAAAAGGACGATGAAGAAGTCCTGGGTCCCGAAGTGCCATATCTCAGTGCCATATGAGCTTTAATGTATCTGTCAAGCCACACTAGGCCAGATATATGTCTTGCCATGAATATATTGTCCAGATTTAGCTCATGTCCGACTCAAAGACATTAGAACGGGATTAAACATATTCTTCGTTACCTACAAGGAACGAAAGACATGGGTCTATTTTATACCGACTAACCCAAAGAAGGGTTAATTGGTTTTGCTGATGCAGGTTACCTCTCGGATCCACACAATGCTGGATCTCAGACGGGTTATGTCTTTACACACGGTGGTACTGCTATATCTTGGCGATCTATGAAACAAACGATTGCAGCTACATCGTCCAACCATGCAGAAATATTGCTATTCATGAGGCAAGCCGTGAATGTGTCCGGTTAATATCCATGACCCACCATATTATAGTTGATTGTGGGATGTCCGAAGGGAAGGAGGCACCGACCATCATGTACAAGGACAATGCAGCATGTACAAGGACAATGCAGCATGTATAGCTCAACTTAAAGACGGATACATCAAAGGAGATAGGACGAAACACATCTTGCCAAAGTTTTTCTTCACACATTATTTGCAGAAAGTTGGAGAAGTCCAAGTACAACAAGCTCATTCAAGTGACTATTCAGCAGATCTATTAACCAAGTCGCTTCCAATTTCAACGTTCAAGAAGCTTATGCATCAGATTGGGATGCGTCAGCTGAAAGACCTTCAGTGACGTTCAGAACAGGGGGAGTAATACGTGTTGTACTCTTTTTCCTTCATCACGGTTTTATCACACTGGGTTTTCCTGGTAAGGTTTTAATGAGGCAACATCCAAAACGTATTACAAGCTCTTAATAGTTATGACACCCAAGGGGGAGTGTTATAAATCATATGGTGGATTGTCATAACCAGTCCGGCCCATTGACCAGTCCGTCTGTCTTAGTCATTGGCGGCTAATTTTCCTAATCCATGTTGGATTATGATTTTCCCTTTCTCTTTCTCTGTACTTTCTTTTTTTATTTAGGAAATTGAATTTCTTTTTTCTATTATGTATTCACCTTTATGTAAAGGATTCATTACTTATGAAATAATACAAACAATTATTCTCTTCTCTTTTTCTATTCACAATATAATAATTTACATAGATGTGAATATTTTTTATTTTTTAAGTTTAGGTTTTCAAAAAAGATGTATTTTGTATATTTATATAATAAGATATGGTAAACCTCATACGAGTATCCATGAAAGATTTCAACAATAATAACATGCTCATACAAGTATAAGCACACAACAACAAAATTATTTCAATAAATATATGATCTTGTGAACTGAATCAAAATATAAATTTATAAATAAACAGAATTTCTCATATACAACTTGGTTAAATATATGTATGAATAATATAAAAAAATACAAATTTTGCTGACAATCTCATATAGAAAAAGGATCAATGCAAATGCAAAGGAGGTTTACCCCCCGCCTCGGCACCGCTTAATTTTAGAGCAACCACGTGTGTATTTGTGGACAGGGACACGAACTTTACCATGAGCGTGACATCCTGGCGGAGGATTATGACGAAGGCATGGGTTAATCAAGTGTGCACCTAAATATTTTCGTGGTTGATTAGCATCTGATTGGTCCACAACTAAAGCAACACAAATAACCAGCACTAATATAACCCATGCCTTCATATTTTATTCTTAAGGAAATATGGTTGATCTTTCTTCTTGTTTTACTTTTTCTTTTGTGTGAATTAGGTGAAAAGTGGGTTTATTTATAAAGAGAATTAGAGGGTATACTAATTTTATCTGATCTATGTTTGGAAAACTTACAATCTAAAATAAATATGCTAAAATAGAATTCTTTGAGAGACTTTTCCCAAGGCTGTATTTGGTTTTAACTCTACTTCTTTTACTGATATGAAAAAATTACAGTTTTTTTGGGTTAAAATGCCAAAACAATTAGATAAAATAATTTGTACCTATCATATTTTAAGAAAATAAGTATGCTGAATTTATTATTCCTAAAGTTTATAGTAATCAAGAGGAAATTTTTGTCAATTTTTTCAAGTATCGATCCCAAACCATTCCTGATATTTCTAATGTTTTGATGATTAATAAATAAATATTTATCTCCTTGAAATTTGATAAAGAAACAAAATTCCTATTTTTCTTTCTCTTTTTTCAATTCCTCAAAAGAAATTTTTTTTTTCATTTCTCTCTAATTCACTAAGTGTGAAGCATATATCTCAAAATGTAAAAGAATGAGACTGGTCAAACTTCAAACATTTCTCTGCCTAAAAACTACTCTAAAATACATAAAAATAGAGTAGGTTAACTACTAGGAAAATTAAAGCAACTACTTCAGTCTCGTTGGTCCTCTGTTACCATCCAGTATCAGTTGAGTAAATCGTTGTGCTATTTCCAGTCGAAGTTGGGAAAGAGAGAATCCTATTTCTTATTTACTTACATATCATGAGGGGTTAGCTGAGATGAAGAGTGGTGAGGTTGTTGATGGCATCCACCTTTTGTGCTTCCGCATAATCGAATATATCACAACTTCATTCATTCTAGTCATAAAACCAAGAGTGAATATTCTTTCTCTCTTTTATGTCATTTTCATAAATGCAGCAACCAATAACTAGCTTCATCTCTAGTAGTTTTTTTACAAATCGATGATCCTCATGGTCTTTTTCGCAAATCTGTTAGGAATACATCCGCAAACTAATCAAGGAGATATATAACAGCTGCTGGAACAAGAAGTGTCACCGAAGGTGTTGTCATTTCCATGATTGAGGATTATGAGAACAATACGTAATTCTCGCATTATAGTTTCAAATAGAGATTATTGAAATAAAAAAATTATATTGTGGTCTTGATAGTTTAGTCGGCGGAGAAAGCATGAGGGTAAAAATGCGAGTATTCATTTTTAAAGTGTATGAGTTCAAATAACCATCAAGATGGACATGCTGGTGTAACTTCAGAACCTACGTAATAATAAGCGACAAGCATCCATGGGAACAATATCTCAATGAACTTGATCATTGTATGCTTCACAGCACCCATCGAAAAAGCAAAAAAATCAAGTTTCATAAAAAACACTTCGATTGCTGAAGTCACGCCAAATCGTACTGAAAGGAGTAAGACTCACTTTTAAGGTTAAGTTTAATTATTGTTATGTCAGATATAATATTCTCATAACTTTTTCATCATTAAGTACAAACTATAAGATTAATCATACAAGACTAAAGAACAAGTTATATATCTTGTTATGGGAATCATGTGGCTTAAGGAGCCAAACATAAGCAACAAATCATTAACAAAAGACTATCATCTGCATGCAGTTCTTCAGTAACATATGGCTTTTCAACATTATCATAGAAAACTTCTAATTCCATAACATTGAAATCTAATGTTAAACCTTGACGGTTACAATTTGGGAAAACTAATTTGTAACACTCGTCCCATTCTCATCTGAGAACAACATGTCACGAACCCTAACTTACTCCATAAGTCTCTCCAATTTAATAAACTTCTTCGTTATTACTTATTTAACCAGTAACTCTATTACATCTATAACCGAAATAAAATAAATAAAATAAATGTTTAAAATAAAATACAAAAGTTATAAAATAATATCCCAAAGTACCCGATTCATCATATGTACATCTACTCATCAATCTCACCTGAAAAAAGATAAAAAGAGGGGTGAGCAACTGGGGAGTCAATAAGTGAGGTTTGGGATGCTAATCGCACAAAACGCAGTTTCGGTCATAGCACTCTAAACATGGAACAAAGACTAAACATTAACAATCATAGCACCTAAAGTACCCAAGCATACACATCATTGGTTCTACGTGACAATTTAAGTGACCGATGGTACCCTCCCTCCAAGAGATCGACATGGAATCACTGTCCAACGGCACCGCCCCTGGGATGATTTATCGATCTCTAAAAGTATCGGACAACAGATCGACTGAGGTGCCGGTACCGCCTCCCACACAATCGTCGCAAGTCGCAAATACAGAACTCCTGCCTGTATTCGCTAGTGCATAGCTCCTGCCTGAACTGATACCGAACTCCTGCCGGTACCCCCGCAACTCTCTAACATCTAACAAGCTCAATTATTTATATAATATAAATGCATACATAATATATAGCAAACATATACCATTTAACATGCACAATCAACTGGGTTGAATCATCTATATTCCTATCACCAATTTACAAACAAAACTACTTAGACTCGATTAAACAAAACAGATCACATTTAATACTGAATTCCATCTAAGAAATTCTAGCCGAAAGTACAGAATTCTGCGAAATCGCCCTCACCTTAGCCAAACGGATGATAACTACTGCTTCTGAACTTCGGTTGCTAAAACGGATGCTAAATCTAAAATCACAGCGGAAAATCGAATGAGAACGGGCTTCGAATGGTGAAAAACGGATATCCGGTCAAAAAATAAAAGTCTACGGTCTAAGTCTAAGTCAATAGTCAAACCGGTTAACCCAGTCAAACCAGACCTAACCTTGACCAGACCCAGACCCCAAAACCAGAACCGAATAACCTAAACTAATCCGGACTAAACTAGACAGAATCAATCTAGATACTAACTAATTCCGACAAAACTGGAAAGAGGAAGGAACGATAAACTTACTAAAGGACTCGCAGGAATTAACTGGAACTCGCCCGGAAACTTGCCAGAACTCACCGGAAAACTTCACTGAAAAGATTCACAAGTAGTTGGTCGTCGAATAATTCAAAAACAACTGACCACTGGGCAAAGCACTGCTTTGACTTGGTGGAGAAAAAGAGAAAGGATAGAGCTCCTTATATAGGAAAGTAAAGGAGATGTGAAACCTAGATGTTTCCAATGTGGGACATTTTAAGGATTTTTGGATTTTTATTTTATCTGGGCTGAAAGTGATCCAAAGAAATACTTAAAAAAGAAACGGGCTGGGTTAGAAATTCTGGGTCGTTACAATTCTCCCCCACTTACGAGGAATTCGTCCCCGAATTCAAGTCCTAATCCGTCTACTGATATACTCCTGAAAACGCTATGAATAATTAATCCTCATCTGAGCCTCGGACTTCTAGGTTTCCTTGTAGATTTTGTCACTTTCCTGACGAGTTCTGAATATCAAAATCGTTTTCCCATTAACTTCTTTTTTTCTGGCTCTCTACTACTGTTGGCTCGGAGTAGACAAGTTTCTACTGACGTCACTCAGCGGCTGATGAAAAATCTGCTTTGAGTCTCTAACAATTTTCCTCCATGCAACTTAAGATTAATGCAAACTCTCATGCTGGTCTAATATCCTGAAAAATGATCAAATCTTCAGCTTCCAAAATGTCCACTCACGCTCTCCAGCAATCCAACTCCATGCAATGTGATGATAAGAAATCCGTCCTTAAAATCATATCAAGGTATTCATCTCAATCACTACTAAGTCTAAGTCTCCAATTAACTCAACTCCTCCGATGATGACAGGTACATCTCTATAAATGCCTGAAGTTCCCTCTTTTCTAAACCGACTATCTGAATCTGTCTGCTATTCAGCTCGAACACACCCTGAAATATCTAAAACCTGACTAGACCCGACTTCCGATGTTATCTGTAGCTCCAATATCCATTAGGGTATAAACTTTCCCACCCCCCAGCAACAACCGATTAAACACAAGTACCTAACGATGGTTCTCACAATAACAACATACTCAAATATTACAACTCCGATCAACAACCTCAAAATAATAATCTCAGCTCTCTTGTGGTCTCCAACAACAATACTTGCGGTAATGATTTGTCGCTTGGGTGGTGGCGGAAACAACCCCTAAACTCTCTGCAGAAAATCATCGAAAAAATGAACCTATTGACAACAACTGAAACAACTCCTCGATCTAACTGCTGTAGCTACTGGCGATGTAACCTGACTGATACAAATGGTGCATCCAATACCTTACAGGGATTGTGATATGATCATGGATGAGGAGCTTGAATCAGTGCTTGACCCGGATGAAGGAAAGCTTATACCTGAGGATTCTCAAGGAGCCAATGACGTGCTAGAAGTGCCAAAAGGACCTATGACTCGATCCAGAGCCAAGCTATTCAACCAAGCCATTGGATCATTACTAAGACGCTTGAGCAAGCAAGAATAACAATCCATCCAAACCACTTTGGTCATGTTGGAAGCTCAAGTGCATCAATGAATGGACAAGTACTGCTTCAAGTGCTCTTTTTCCCTACTTTGGTTTTGTCCCACTNTTTTCCAAATGAGGTTTTTAATGAGGCTTGAGCATCACTTCACATCATCCATTCGTTGATCAAGAGGCCATATTCAGGAAGACCTTCACGAATCAGAAAGCTTATGCCTTATTCAGGAATAACTTACTAATTCCGGAAGCTTTACTCATCTTTAGGAAGGCTAACCTAAATCTGTACTTAGACATATTTTATAAGTTCAGTCAAACCGTGTCTAATTTGAATTTGAATTTAGTCTTTGTGTGTTTAATGTGGTCTAGTC
>OVBI01002120.1:0-23893 GCA_900406495.1 Sisymbrium altissimum | reverse complement strand
ACTCAGCCGTGTCATTTAGATAAATCAGCCATATCATTTAGATAACTCAGCCGTATCATACTTAAATAACTCAATTATACCTCAAACATATATACCCTAAAATCGAAAATGTAATTTAAGACATAAAAAGTTATATTTAAGAAAGAGATGATATGATGAAGAAGTTTGCNCATTTCGTTCAGATAACTCAGCCGTATCATGATTAAATAACTTAGCCAAACCTCAAACATACCCTATAGTTGAAAATATAATTTAAGACTTAAAAACTTATAACTTAGACTTATAAAATTATAATTAAGCTCATTATATTAATATCAAATGAATATAAATCAACTGCATGTGTATATTTTCTTCAATTTACAATTTGAGACTCTAACTTGATCTTCAGATATATATTGTCTTTGCAATTGATTTGTTTACAATAAACCATACACAATGTGTTTTGAATTAAATGTGTATATTTTGTTTCAGTTGAGACTCTAAATCATATACTTTAATTTATAAATGTTATACATTAAACCCTAAACCCTAAATCCTAAGTCAGCCGTGAAGTTTCTATAACTCAGACGTCAAGTGTAATGTATATCGCGACCTTTTTGTATTTTGGGCGGGAAAATCAACAATTCAGCTGATTTTACCGCCCCAGAATACGAAACGTCGCGATATACATTACATTTGATGGCTGACTTATATGAACAAAATCCATAACTCAGCCGTATCGTAATTATATAACTCAGTCATATTGTAAAAAAAATCCATAACTCAGCCATAATACAAAAAATCCACACAAAAATTCTATATTGGACAAGTTCTTGCATTATTTCCAACCTGAATAACCTTTTATTCTTCTCTCTCGCTCCGTCATTCCAACTAATTTCATTCTCCATAAAATCCATACAAAATCGTAATTATTCAATTTTTCTGAAGCTTAAAAAAACATGAAACTGTCAAGTGTTAGAGAGGTAAACTGGTGGAGTATCGTGCGGCATTGTTTTCAAAGCTTTATTCGAGAACATGTAGCTCAGCTGAATCTGATGGCTCGACTCCTTCAATCCGTAATCATCGAGTACTATCTTTGAAATTGCANAAACTGCGTCTAGTGTTGTTTTCTCATCTATATGCACAACTCTACACCCTTTACCGTCGGCGTTGAATACATATCTGTTTTTCTTGACCTAGTTACCAGAAACAATAATTACCAGATCCATAAGATGAATGAAAATAATGAAAAGGTAGATCGAACAAGAAGGTAGATGATGATCTCTGATGAATAAAAGGTAGATCCAGAAGAACATCAACAAGAGAATTAAGAAGAACCCTAATTCCCATAATGGGAAGACAGAAAGACACGACCCATTATGACAAGTTAAAAGAGCTGATGACATAGAATATCGGTAACTCAGCCGCCAAAACGAACCCGTGAATAGTATTTCAGTAATTAATCTTTCGCTTAAATCAGCCGTAGTAATATTAAATCAGTCGTATCGTTAAATAACTCATCCTCAAATGAATGGTATTCTAGTAATTAATATTTCATTAATATACTAGCCGTATTACGGCTGAGTTTATCAAAATTTTGTAACTCAGTCATATCTAACTCCATAACTCAGCCAGCCGAAGAACATAACTCAGTCAGAAAAAATAACTCAGCCGTCTCTTATCTACAACTCAGCCAAATTTCGACAAATCACTCAGCCGTTGTATAAGTCAGCCGTGCTCGTAACTCAGCCACCATAGCATATAACTCAGCCGTTTTATATAATAACCCAGCCGTTATCTCATAACTCAGTCGTTATCTCATATCTCAGCCGGCACTGATGGCTGACTTATTATCGTAAGTCAATCGATCTCTCATAAGTCAAAGAGATTTTTATAACTCAGCCGTAACAAACGGCTGAGTTATGTTCTGTTATCTCATAAGTCAGCCGCATTTTTTAAGTCAGCCACAACATATCCATAACTTAGCCACAGTTTAAGCCGGTTGAGTTAATTAATACACGTCAGCAATTTCCTACGTAGCGCAAGTTTTTTGCTTACATGTCTATGGTTTTCTTGTAATTACGTTTTTTGTTACAACGTAACACAAGGGCACACTGGGTATTGAAATATATTAAAAGCATTCAGTAATTTTCAAAAGTTCTATATGGTTTAGTATTTTTACCTAAATTCCATGGTACTTAAGCCAATTTTCCTTTTATTAATATATACTAGGTACGGAATCCGAGCGATATCACGCGGGAGCAAGTTACTTTGTTAAAAATTTATTCTTAAAATATAATGGTATAGTATAATTCAATTTTTAAATAATATAAATGTTTTTTATAAATAATTATATTCTTTTTAAAAATTTAATGTTATAGTTGAAAATTTTATTCATAGATAATAACTAAGTTATATTATCTCTAAATTATGAAAATCTATTATTTGAATACAATTTAATACATATGTAATTAATAAATATATTGATAAATAAAATATTATATTAAATCTAATTTAAAACGATAAATGAGACACTCATGATTTGTTTCAAGCTAGATAAGTGGACAATTTTTGCTGAATACATGATTATAGGATAATTTATCTAATAACATATTCTTTTTGGCAGATTACACATATCTTATTTTCTTCTTCTTCATTATTTATTTGTTATTGGTTGAAATTTATCAACTAAACACAAATAAAAGGTTAATTAATTTATACATGTATAAATTAACATTCAAAAGTATTTTAAGGGAATTTTTTTTAAAAGACAAACTATTAATTGGAGAATGTTATTGGGCACAACTTTCTAAATCTATTTTTCAGAATTCATTGATTTAAATTTTGTAAACAAACAATATTAAGAATATTTTAATAGAACATTTTCATATTTTATATATATTAAAAAAATTAATTGAAATTTATCTATTATCAAACAAGTTTAAAAAACATGATACCTTGATCATAATAATAGTGGAACTATAGATTATATGTCATTAATGTTAGATGACATTAAAATTGTAGGAAACAATTTATTTTATTTCATTTTACAGATCAGTTTACTTTAAAAATAGAATGATCATCTATATGTAAATAAAAATTCAAATGAGTATACTATTTTTTATATATTAATTTATAAAAAGTTGTCTCTCTTAGATAGAAATTTATCTCTCAAAGGACGCAACCTTTAAATTTTATGAATGAAAATGTATGATGAAAAAGACATACTTATTAATATGCAATTGTTCAATTACTAATAAAAAATAAACATTAAAGGTCAAAGAAAATATATATACAAACCTGTGTTCGAAAACGCGGGTAAGGCGGCCGTGTAATCGGCGAGTAGGCGCTTAGTGATAATGAGCCGCCGCGATTACATCCAATTCACTCAAAAAATCAGATTCCTAAAAAACATTCAGTTTTTTTTCTCAACTTTAACCTAGAAATCAATACCTATTTGATAAATCTATCATATTTTGCTATAAATAATAAATATAACTAGAAAAATACGTTTAAAAAGGAAAGACGGCGGATCTAGAATTGCAGAAATCGATTTTCAGGAGGTTGAAGATGAAAGTAATCTTGGCGGATCTAGAGTTGCAGAAATCGATTTTCAGGAGGTTAAAGAAAAGACAGTTGACAACAGGTATACTCGAACTTATGACATGCACTCATTTCAAAAGACCTCCCAACCACTACACCAACTTGATATTTTCTGACTTTTGTTATAAATTATATTATATAAATGATATAATTAAATAAAAGTTTTAAAATTCTTCCTCGATTAATCCCCGAATAATCTCCGATTTTTTAATAACGCGCTAGGCCGAGACCCACCCCCCGACTAACGCCTAACAAATTCCCAAATAAGGATACAAACTAAACACAAATAAATTGATAATTATTGTATAAAATAGAAAATAAAACAATTTACAAAAATAAAAGAATAAAAATGACAAACTGTTATTTGTAGCTAGCTGGGGGAACAACTTCATATTTTCATTGTATGTCCTGTTATAATGTTTTGTTTGAATGGTCCATCTTTTTCCCTTTTAAATTTAATATTATCAGATTCATTTAATTTTAAATCAAAATACTCATTTAATATCCACTTTCAAAATCCATTTTGGCATCCATATGCTCACTCATAGTAGGAAGTTAAAACACCATCTTGTTTGCAACAAATTGAAAAAAATATTATTTTCTAAATATATATGTTACCGTATTTTCTAATAACCAAACCTGAACATTATAGTTCCCACGTTGCATTATGTTATTGATTTTTTTATGTGGCTGTGCTCCATTTCTTTTGAAAGATTTTAATATTACCTTGAAATTTTTTCAAAACTAATTATGATATTAATCACACAAAAACTTACTTTCCAATTTTTTTATGGATAATGTATTTCTTAATATTCTTTGAAATTCAGAATATAGACACATATGAATTGTTATTTAATTATATAAACAAACATTAGAAAAACAATTTAAAATTAAAAAAAAAAAAGAATATGAATGACAAACTATTAATTGAAATTGGTTGTTTGGCAAACCTTCTTAATTCTATTGAATTAAATTAATTAGAAATTCTTCATATTGTTATTATTAATTTTATAAATCTATTTTTTAAAATAATAGGAATCAAAGAAACAAATAAGAAAACCATGATAAAGTTTTTTTTTTTAAATGAATCAAAATGAAACAAACGAAATAAAATAACTTTTTGTGACTTTTAGTTTTTATAAAATGAAATTAAATAAGCAAATGAAAAAAAAAACTGAAAAAAATAAAAAATTCTTATGGGATTTTTTTTTAACGTTTCCAAAACAAAATAAAATAAGAACAAATAAATTTTTATGGGTTTTGGTTATATCAAACGAAATAAAACAAAAGTAAATAAATCAAACAATGTGTTTCTGTTTTAAGAATAAAAAATTATGATAACTGAACAATTTTAAAAATTATATATTATTAAAATTAAGAGATTAACTTACTTTTCAAGATCTGGGGGGGGGGTAACATATTCATATGATAATTGTTAGATTTCAGAAACAGAACACAAATAAAATTTTCAATAAATATATAAATAAAATATATAATTTTAAAAATAAAAGAATAATAATGACAAACTTGTATTTGCAGATGACTCATGCAAACAACTTTCTAATTCCATTATCTTTCTGGAAATAACATTTTGTTTGAATGGTCAACCTTTTTTCCCTAAAAATTTAATTTTTATCAGGTTCATTTGATCTCTAAATAAAATTAAATAAAATATTTTGACTTTAGAATTTTATTAAAAATATATTAAAATTTTTTGGGAAGATATTATTATTATTTGATATTCTTGAAATTGCCATTTAAATACAATTAAACAGTTAATTAATATATACATATATAAACTAACACAAAAAGTATATATATAAAACAAATTAGTAAAAATGGATGATAAACTATTAGTTGCACAATATTGTCGGAAATTGTTAAATCAATTAATATTAAAGAATTCATTGATTTCAAATTTTTTATTAATCAAACCTTATTACAAATATTAATAGATATAGCATCATAAATAACATTACACAAAGATGGTAATAATATCATATTTTTATTATTGAACACTAATAGAACTGTAGATTTTCTGAAATTAGTATAAGATGAACTTGATAATGTAGAAGACAAATCAGAATATTTTTGTTTGATGGATAAATTAGAACTTTGACAAATAGAATCTTCACCTATAGTCAATTTTTTTGACTAAAAAGATTTCTTTAACAACTCCTAAAACAACCTACTTATGTTATATATATAGAGAATTTTATGAAAGATTATGTTTTTCAAAAAAACAGTTATATTTTTTATTAAAATAAATTAAAATAAAAGAGTGCAATATAAACAATCCTAAAGACACAACACTTAGATGAATTAATCGGTAATTCTTCACTTTGTTATTATAGATAGATTAGACAAAGTCAGCCTGTATTTTATTAACTTTGTTACTGTTTGAAGTTTTGAAATTTCCTCATGAAACAAATGCCAGCATTGCATGCTGCCTGTTGGGGACACATTCAACGGAAACATGTTCCCCACACGTTGGGTCCCCAAACAACTCCTTTATCTTGATGGATTATCCAAAATAATTCTTCCCTTTCTAATAAATTAAATTTCAATTTTCTCTATTTCTCTATTTAAAACTTACAAACTTAGTCTAGTGTTTTTTTATACCGCAACCCTTCTAACTGGTTTAGATTACACTCAATCCAATTGACTTGAAATCTCTTCAAAAGCACAGAGCCATGTCCAAAGGTAAATTATCCTGGGAAAAAAAAACAAACTGAACAAATAAAGTTTGCATACAACAATCTCAGTTTTTAAAGTTTATTTTCGCCATTCACACACACCTTTGTTCTTCTTGTTTTATCAGCACCATTTGTCTTCAAGATCTTTTTTATATCAATATGTAAAGGAGTCCATCATTTCTGTAAAACAAAGAAAGTTTCATCAGATCTCAAATCGAATCATTAATCTGAAAATGTTTAAACAGCTTGGATATGCTCTTTCTGTTTTGTTGCTACCGATGTTATTTATGACCTTGACGTATACGTTATATTTGATAAGTAGTTTTACAATCTTCAAGGCTCCAACTTGAACTGCCTGGTAAAGTGACCGTTTGAAAGAAAAAAAATGGGTTTGAATCTTTGTCAGTTGGGTTTAACTATACGTTCTCACCAAATCTTGAACGTGTGGATTTGCTCCTTCTCTCAAAAGATGACTAAAAGTTAATCACTGCCTCATTTTGCACCAGTCAATAATTAGAAACCGGAAAGAATTGGCTACTAAATTTCATGTTTAATCAAAAACCTTGTCAACATCATCAATGGTTTGGTTTATCATTTTGCTGCAGAATTGCTCTTTCTTCGGTTCCAAGGAGTTGCTCAACCTCTGCATAAAAATAAAACTAAATTCCCATGTACAGCATTATACACATCCACACACAAAATTACAGTTTTGACACTATTTCAAGATTAACAAACGTTTTTACTCAGCAATCTAGAGAAACTTCTTCCTAATTTCAACTTGAAGAAAAATAATATAAAAAGGACCCATGATCTCTTCAACGTCTTAATTTGGTCTGGGCTTTTATTTCGGGCATGAGATTGTGTCTAATTTCTATTTGAGCCAATGGGCTTTCTTTAGGTTAGTTGAACTAGATTTTGGTTATGGACTTCATGGACTGGGCTTCAGATTCATGATTAGTTTCCCTACTGCCCCCAGTTGACATGGATATTATATTTCTCCTGAACTTTTTTGCGAGCCGAGTCTAGTGGTAAGATCCAACACAATCTTAAGATCCAAGAGGTGTACTCAAAATAGGAGTTTTCTTAGACAACTATGGTTTGTGGACATTATGTTTTGACGTCGGTTGAAAGTTGAAACTTAGGAATGAAGTTTAGGTATCCGGTGGCTGTACAAGCCGGAGACGGGAATGTCCAGGTAACCTATATAAAAAATTGCAACAAAATAATATAGCCGTTATCTAAAAAGAAGTCGATAGAAACTGAGATGTAGACCATGCTTGAACATTATTATATGAGAGGTTAGGAAAAAAAAAATATAGGTTTAATATATAGATTTCGAAACCAAAACATTTTACATATTTATCTATGTATTTTACCATCTAAACTATCAAATTTTTTAAAAAATATTTGTCCTTAAATATTTTTCAAACTTTTCTGATTCTCAAACACATATTTGATGAATTTTTACCACGCCTCTGTTGAAATGTAAATTTAAATGGAACTTCTAGGAAAGATTCATTTAAAAATAAACAAAAAAGGTAAAACTTATTATTTTTGCCAAGAATACTGCAGTATACTGATAGATTATAATCCCTATAATCTATACGGAATGGTATTAAAAAAGAAAAAATTATACAGCGATAGATAATAATAATACAACTCACTATATTGCATGTCTCTGGGCAAAAAAGCAAAAACTATTATGTCATGAAATTGTGGGTCCAATATTTCCTGCCGCCATGTTTAATTAATTATTTCTTTTTATTTTATGTTGCGAATTCGTTTCAAAGTTGTCATAGATTTATTCTTGGCCCACATAGTTATGATCTAATTACCATTCCGAATTTGTTGTAAATTTTTTTTAGCCAATTGTTAATCTACGTACTTATAAAACGTCATTATTTATTCCAAATTCTTTATCTTGTTGGTGACTTTTTGTTATATTTCACCATCGTATAGATTAGATATCAATTCTGAGGCTGACAGCATCATTTTCATAAGGAGACTGCATTTGAGAAAAATTACATGACCAGTGATGGCAAATCTTCAAATAAATTTAGTTTTAAACGTCTCACGGTTTCAGAATATCAATTGAAGATAAATTTAATCCTAAGCGAAAATATATAAAGTAAAATCCAAACGAAAGTGAGGGTTCGTATCGTTACTTCGTTTGTGTTATAATAGAATCCCGGACTTTGATAAATGATTTTATGGGACATATCTATAGACTTTAGGTCATATACATTTTTGTTTCTTCAATAATCTTTCGCTTAAGTGGGAATAAAGTTAAATAAAACATATTCAAAAGAACCGAGAGAGGATTAGTACACTTAATATTGTTGATAAAAAAAAAAAAGAATAGAGAGAGGATCATGTGTCACGATAAAAAAGATATTGGATGGGCCAATATGGAAGACAATATTATCATTATCTGCCTGCCCCATCCAGTAATGTCTCTCCACCTATGTCCACTTCTTTAATTATTCAGTATTACGAACGTACTACACACACATAGCATTCGATAATATACACGGTTATATATAACAATAACGATTTGACGTTAAACTAATTAAACTTGGAAAAGTTACCTACTTTTTAGAAATAGGTAAAAAATATTAGGGATATAACGGATCCAGAAATCTGGATTATTATGAATTAGAGATATTGTGGTGTTGCTTATTGTAATAAAGTTTTTGCTTTCAGAATATTATTAAAATTTAGCGTTTAAAATGTGGAAAAGTATGGAATTGAAATGGTAAGGTATATAATTTGTTGGGGCTCAATTGGTATGACTTTTTAATGTATTTTCTTGGTATTGAATTGCGATTCTCCATTTTTCTTCTTTTTGTCGCTATGTTACATGTATTTTAATTATTTCTGCACACATATAAATTCTATACCTCAACTGGATTTAATAGGCTAAGAAACAATCCACCGCGCTAATGATGGTCATTTGTCCGGGGATCATTTTATTTTGGACATATATCAACAATGATCGACGTCATATTTATTATAGAAAGTACAGCGCTCTATTTCATCATGTAATTCCAATTGCATATTCAAGTGGACGGTATATACATCGCCCTTTAACCTGATGCTATATCTTTGCACAGTGAATCGTGAACCGACCTAAACACTAAGACAACATGAACTCTTATCATGTGTGCTGTAGTTTGCTGAACAGTGAAGCATGCACCGACCATGACGATATAAGAGTATGGACCTTTATCTAAATACAGCAAAAACATTAAACAAACAATTTTTAGAAATAAAATTTGAGAGAAAAATAAAGAAAAAAAAACATTTGGACAAGAACTTTCGATCGACATTGCTGTTTGGAATTCGGTGGAGAAAGGAGTGCCTTTAGTCGGAGTGCTTTTAGTGATACATATGGAATAATATGAATTTTTATATACTTATATATAGCAAATTTCGTGACATGTGTCCCATTTTTGAAACCTCAGTTCAAGCTTTTCGATTTATTATTTTAAAAGAAATAGTTTCGTTAAAAATAAACATTAATCATATTGACCCAGAATTTAAGATAAAACGACACATCATAGCTTCACAATAAAATGCAGAGAAATATTCAGTATTAAAGTAAAGCCGTGCCAACAATTAATTGATCACTGGAACATTCATGATGAGAAATCTAGATATCCTTTAAAAAAAAAAAAAATTAAAAGGTTAAAGTAGAATGGTTATTTATTAAACAAAAATATATATATAATGGTCACGAATGGCATTGCAAAATAAGATGAATGGAATGTTTCGATGTGATGTGAGAGTGATTTGATTGGATCAAATAAAGACAATGATTTGTACACGCTATGAAAGTTGTAACTAGTGTTACTAAATGACAAGCCGATTATAGGAGACTAAATGATCTAATAGTATGCAACTATTAATTCTAGTAAATGGAGACAAACGCAATGAAGATCAGTAGTTAAGAAGGCTAAGTTGACAAATATTATGAACCTTTGAGAATAGCAAATCAGTTGCAAGGAAAATGTTTTTAACTTTTGAATTTTATTGAGCACTGTAAATAAATGTCATAAGAGTTTTCTCGCTCGATTCATGATTGACTTATGGGCCGTGTTTTCTCGTTCCACACAAACACATACTCCTAAGTAGCCTTTTTCTACCAACCACTTCCTTTTCAATTTTTATTTCAAAAAGGAACTTTTATTTTTCCCCAATTATAAGTGAACAATTGGATCACTTAAGTTATTGCTGTTTATTCTCAACCAATTAGGTTTCAACATTCTCAAAGCTCATTTTAGTTACTTTCTATCAAACTAATCAAGTATCAAATATCCACTACTAAACTAATAGGAGGATCTACCAAATCACATTGAAAGCTTAAAATAGTCATGTTTACAATAATAGATGTCACTATAATTATAACGTTATTAATTATTTCGACTGTTTTGGATGACGCGGTTCCAATAGGATATAGAAAGATAAATGTATTCCTAAAAATCACATTAAGTTTGACCCAAAATACACAATCTCCATGCGACAAACCTAAAATAAATAAATTATTAGGTCAGCATGACGCTGGGAACGGGTAATACACCCAAATGACGTTGACATATTTTTGACTTAATACATGCGGTGTCGATAGAGAGTTTTATGGTATTCTATCATTCCGTATTCATAATGAGTCTCCACTTATAAGTCATCACTCTTTGAAACTTCAATCATGTCAATTCGGGGAGATTTGAGATTCTTAAAATACAATATCTAGGATAATAAATAGGATGAAACTTTTAAATGATTATATGGGAATTTTATCTGAAAACAAAAACATACAATACAAAGTAGCAAAACTGTAGATAATCATAACTAAAACTTTGTAGAAGTATAGGACCACTGGTTTTTTTACCTCTTTTTCTCTGGTTCTCTTTACTGTTTAACCCAGACAACAATACTTTTAGTTTGAGGGTTCTGCGACCTGGCCACCTGGGCCAAGAGTTTGGTATTCATGCTCTCCTTGCAGGTAATGGCTTTCTAGTAAGTTCTATAGCAGCGGTGGTTCTTGGGTTGGCTGGGGTTGGTGGCTCCCTCCTCTGTTTGAGATTAGAAGACTTTATCTGTTGGAGTCCATGACCACTTTTAAAATACTTTAATCCAAAAATCGTATAAAATCATGAAAATTTCTAGACAAACACATTGAACCAAATATTTTTCATCGAATTACAAAAAGTACAGCCACATATAAAGAAAATTTTGATTCTTCGTTAAATAAATTCGAACCAGATAATCTTAGCACATGAAAGCTACAACATTATTTTTAAAATAACCCATAAATCCCATAGTTTACTTAGGCATAAAAAAAAATTCCACAACTAATTTTTTTCTAAAGTTGCATTTGCAAAATCTTTTTTTTTTTAATGTAAAACTGATCAAAATATTTGACTCTAAAATTAAACTAGCTACTTTAGTTTGTATAAAAATTTTAAAGATCACATTTAGGGGTGGGACTTCCTTTTTTTGTCTTCAAATGAAATACGGAAATTGAAATAATGAAAAATGATTGGGATTGCATATTGTTAATTAGTTTAAATATGTAACTTTACGTTAGTTGAGTATGACCATGAGCTTTCTCCTATGACCAACAACGTATTCGACCATTCTGTTATTTTATAATTCATAGTTCCTTCTCTCCGGCTTTAAGTCATACCAATAGTCTACAACAGTCCCGTCATTTTATTTAAATAATAAAATGTGCATGCGTATAAGTTTCTGAGCATCGCATATGATATGACCCGCCGGAACTCCGAAGTCAAAATTTAGGACCAAAAAACAAAATACAAAGACGTAAAAAAGGGTACTTTCCTAACGTAAAAAAAAAAATGAATCGTGTATTAATCGTGGTTGGACCAAAGTCTTTGTTACTCGTATTCTACGGTTTTAGATCACAAGCCAAAGCAAGCAACCTTTTTAGATTTTGCTAAGTGAAGACAAAGGCATAGATGTGTATGAGCCACCTTATTTCTTTCTTACAAATGTTTCTGTAACCTCTCATCAATGATATTCATTATTTTATTATTCTAATGATTTGTTACCTGACATCGACATTCCGAACAAGGCAACCAAATATAATCGAAAACTTTTACAAAATAGTTTAGCTATAGTAAGCTTTTGCTTGGTAGCTCATATAGTCATATACATATCTGCGTATAGTTCAGATACAATAAGAACACATCGTTACAGAATGATAAAAATTGGGTTTAACTTGGCATAATTTTAATTTCAAACCAAATTAATAAATTACATTAAAAAAAAAATCTGCTCAAGTTGAACACAAACTGATAAGTTTCAATGTTAGAAATTCATCTATAATCTTGATTATTAAACTCTCTCCCAGCTTCATCTTTATATAATTCTTTTTTTTTTGATTCGTTATTTCTT
Source organism: Sisymbrium altissimum (assembly GCA_900406495.1). Taxonomy (NCBI): domain Eukaryota; kingdom Viridiplantae; phylum Streptophyta; class Magnoliopsida; order Brassicales; family Brassicaceae; genus Sisymbrium; species Sisymbrium altissimum. The sequence goes on along the minus strand of OVBI01002120.1, from coordinate 11,198 downwards.
CTTTTTCATTCGAGTCGAGTACTTTTTTCTCTTCATATATTTTGCATTTCGTCTAATTCTCATTTTTTTTTCATTATCATTTTTTGAAATTCCTTGTACCGCTTTGATCTTCATTAGTTTATCTATGGGAAGGGTCAAAAAATCAATCTTTCAAATATAGAACAAGTATAATCTGCATTAGACAACATTATACTCCCTCCGTTTCTTTTTATTTGTTGTTTTGGAGATTATCTTTTATTTCAAAATATTTGATGTTTTGATTAATTTTAATTTTATTGAAATATGTGTGACTTATTATATTTTATATTTCTTTTTTGTAATTGGTTGAATTATTTTTTAATTAATACTTAATTTGATACTTAAAAAAAAAATGTTGAATGTCTAAATTGTTGTGTACACATCTAAAAAAAAAAAAAAGGGAAGGAGTATTTTTCTTTAAGAGTTTGTCATTCTTGAAAAAAAAAACAAAAAAGTTTGTCATTCTTGAAAAAAAAAAACAAAAAAGTTTGTCATTCTCGTAACAATAAATGTGATCATTATTGTCCTTCATTGCAATTTTCCTTTCTGTTGTTAAGTGATTTTAAACCAGGATAGGTGGAAGTATGGAACCCAAAATAAAGAGTTGAGATTTGTCGACACACAGTTGTTAACAATACAAAAACACAATGCTCTCTTCTCGTCTGTACAAAATAAACATATTTGATTTGTTCTAAATGTTTCTCAAGTAAAACATTCTTTAAAATCTCACCTAAAAAAAGAGTGAAGAAGTGTCTTTAGGTTTTTCTGCCCCCCTCATAGTTTCCATTTTACAAAAGAGAGTATAGACTTTAAAAGAAATTCAAAACAACCCAAAAGTGGTAGAAGTCTGTGGAATATCATCATTTAGCAACAAATCCCAACTGCTAAAGTCATCAACATCCCACAAGCTCATCACATTGTTCTCTATAATGTTGTCCATTCCATTATTATTATTATTAGCATGATTATTATCATCATTACCATAGTCCGACCAATCGAAATCCGGAAACTGCAAATCCTTCAAGATATTCGAATCATTAGACGAATTCGAAGACGTGGACGTGGATGAAGACATTGCAGAGTTGTTGCAGATAAGGTCTAAACACTCTGGATCAATCAGCGGGACTTCATCGACTCCGTACTCAAGATTCATCGCCATAAGCTGATCATCGTAACTTACAAACATGTTCTTGCTGTTTCTGTCTTTGGTAAGACAATAACTAGTTGGTTCCTCTAGAGGCTGCTCGATTGTTTTCTGCAGCTTCTTCAATGGTTTTTCTTCTTCTTGTTCAACTATAGAGAGTGGTTTGTGAGTGAGAGGATCGATCCCCATTTTCCTTAACTTCTTCTTGATGTGAGTGTTCCAATGGTTCTTGATTTCATTGTCTGTTCGTCCGGGTAAATGAGAAGCTATTTTTGACCACCTTTACATACAAAAAACACATCTCAGAAACAGAGCATATAAATAAAAGGTTTTAACACTTTTTTTTTGGTGCTAAAGTTTTAAGTAATAAAAGTTTTCTTAACCTGTTGCCGAGCTGGGAATGAAGGTCAATGACCATTTTCTCCTCGTAATCCGAGAGAAGACCTCTCTTAAGGTCTGGCCGGAGATAATTTGTCCAACGAAGTCTGCAACTCTTACCACACCTGAGAAGACCTGCAAGCTTAGGAACAGCTCTCCAACAACATTGTCCATTGGTGAGGATGAAGTTCATGAGCTTCCTGTCTTCATCTGCAGTCCATGGTCCTTTCTTCAACCCTACTTTGTCACAACATGGTTGTCTCCCCATTTCTCTTTCTTCTTCTGGTTTTATCAGTGAATAAACCAGAGAATATATATTTTTTTCCCTCTCTGTCTTTATCTTCTGTCTTTGTCTAAGAGAGTAAATGTTATTGAAAGTTGAAGACAGATCGTTGGGTAAGCGTGGCAACCACCTATATATATGCATCGCACATATATGTATAAGTGTGCGTATCTATAGGCTATCTATAAAGGTTAAAGAGAGCAAAAAGAATGTAAGGATAAATTTTGAGCACTAAGATATATAATTCAACCTTTTCATATCTGGTTCACACACAGGTGGTCCATTTTCCCCTTTTTCTTTTTTGCCATTTCTTAGAACTTAAATTAAGTAATATGACAATAAAGCGTCATTTATTTTCTTTCTTGTTAGTTGTTATCTGTGGATAACGGAGGGGAATAAATCCAGTCTATTAAATTAAGTCCGATAAAAAGTTATTTGGAAGAATTCACAAAACAGAATAATAAAGTTAATATTGAAGCCGAGAAACACGATGTAAAATCGAATAATAAACTTGAATTCAAACGAGATGGATGATACGATCAAAGTAGCTGTCAATACTAAAGTGAAACGATGATTTGGGTTTGATTGGCTTCTCTGTTACCATCCGCAAACACAGTTTTTACCAGTGATAGTAATTATTAGCGTTTTACAATAATCATAGAAAACATTTTATACCATTTTATATCGCTCCACATCGCTCAAAATCAAAAGCTGCTTTTCACTAGTGTTTGTGGTTGTAAGCGGTTACATATGGATACTAAAAAATTAAAAATTCTTTCTAAAAATAATAAAAAATATTTTAAATAATATAATATATATATATATATATATATAATAAGTCAGTTAATAAAAAATTAATAAATTAAAAATTTTAAATTTAAATATTAAAATTAAAAATATATGAATAAATTGACACTTTCTAATATTAACTAACTATTTATTATAATTATAAAATCTTTAAACAAGATTCCTTTGATAATTTTTTTCCTCAAATAATACTATATATATATACTTGATAATTTTTTTTCCTCAAATAATACTATATATATACATATAATAAACTTAAGTTTTAAAAATTAACATTATTTTTTCAATAAATAAAAAATTTCTCAATTGAAATCGTAATTTTCTTCTACATTTAAAAAAATTACACATAACTTTTTTTTTAAATATGTTGAATTAATTATTTTATATTTTATTATAATAATATAATTTTGATATCTAATATAGTTTTATAATATGTTTATTTTGTTAATTTATTTTTATCATATCTACTGGTCAAGTAGTCATAAGTATCCCACAAACGCAGCTGTTTTTAACTGCTGAACAAGTCATATGAATCGCTTAATAACGCTTAAAATCGGAATCGCACCGCAACTGCACCCACTACATTTAAACCAGTCAGACTCTTAATCAAATGAGTATTAAAGAGTTTTGACTTAGAATAGATGAATTCACTGAACTAAAAACAAATAAAATTTAAAGCAAAGAATAAACTAATGAAGATGTTAACCATGATTTTAAGATACTTAAGAAATGAAGGATAAAAAAACAAGAGGTAGAACATTCTCTACACGCGCTCGACAATTCTCTCAACTTATTTCCCTTTGTATTTATATTTTGATGCCTAAAAAGACTATTAAATCATCAATACTAAAAATCATTTACTTTTACATTTCTCTCATTTTTGGCTTCGCTTCGTACTTCACTTTATTAATCTTAAATTCTTAAATGTTTTTCTAAATGCCATCCATTTTTTTCTTGTGTTCCTGGTCCCAAACTATTCTTGATTAAAGTTTTTTTATAGTTCTAGTTTCTATTATAACAAATAATTTAATTTTAAAGTATTTTTTTGTGTGTGTGTATAATATATATATATATATATATATATATATATATATATATATATATGTAAGTGGTTTCCTATGCAATTCACACAAGAAATAATTTTGATTTATTTTTAGATTTTCCAGGTTCTAATTTTAACAATAATTAAAAATTAAACGATAAAAAATTATTTGTGATTGTTTTTTTATTTGATTTAATAAAGTATATATATGATTTAATTTAAATTTCGTCAAGTTAACTATTTTATGGTGGTTTAAATAACTAGGGATGGATCACTCCGCGCATGCGCGGGGTGTGTTGGCTTTTTTTGTGTGGTATTTTGTGTTTTTATTTATAATTTTGTTTATTATATTTTTTATGATTAATATTTTATCATTAATAGCTAATGATAAAATAATTTTTGTTATTATTTTTAAATTTCTTTTTTTTGTTAGCAGCTATGTGTTTCTTTTGATGCTACTAATTTTTTGTTTTAATTATTCATTTTGGCCAAAATAATTTCATCTGTGTAGTTTTTTTTTTTTTAACATTATGATTCTATAATCAACGTGGACGTGCTAAAAAATACATGGGTCGTACCCAAAAAAAAAAAAATACATGGCAAATGCCCTTCCTCTTTCTAAAGTTAACATTATTTATTATTTATATAAGCGTTGTATAACAAAGGAGATATTGACATTTGTTTAGCGGACTCAGATTGAGATAATTTAGGTTGGTGTTTTCTTCAACTATTCATTATATATTTATTTTAAAGTGACTAAGAGTAGTATTAAAATTATGAACTCTGAAATAGCTTGTCATTTATGATTTTATGATTACATGGTATTGTTATACTTTTTATTCTTGTTTAAAAATTGAACTTCCTGTTAATATTTAGTTGATTATCTACTCTCTTTTTTTGTCAGTAGGAACTTCTCCTACTCCTCCTATGTTTTTTCTTGTTTGTAGGAGTGTTGAGTTAGATGTAGAAGTAAAACGGGTTTGTTTTATGAACCATTGTGGTTGCACTTGGTGCTGTCGTTGCTGTTGGTCCTTGATATTTATGTTGCTGTGTTAATACTCTTTTTAAAATCTTAAAATCATGGTTAGCAGGCCAATACACTTAACGCCGACGTAGTAAGAGTTTATAAACATAGCTGATAAACTGAAAATATAAAACTATAATAGAAGATGTGGTAGTGAAGACTGTTTGGTTTAGCAGTCCCTTTATCGAGTAACTTCCACGTCTTTCTTTTTTGATTTTGTAGCCTAATTAACCTTTTTGTTGTTTTTTGTACTTTCAGTCTCTCTTTTTGCCGAAGTTGTGGCCATAGACCTTCATGTACAGGTTGTATACCTCTGCAGTGGCAGGAGATTCTCATACGCGCAGGTTGTATCAAAGACTATCAAAGAGTATCATTAGACAATGTTTTTCATATCATTTGCAGTCTTATCTTATATTAATGATAATGTACATGAAGTAAACAGTGAACTTTGTGTCGAGAAGCAAACTCAAGAGCCAAATGAAGCAGTGAGCATTAAAGCAATATTTGCGAGGTATATACGGATCATTGAATATCTAGTTTGCTCTTTTTTTCAAATCTGAAGGATTTAGATTAGGATGCGGATATAAACTTTTTAGATATCTGATCTGAACCTATTCGGATGCGGAAGTTTGCTCTTCCATCTCTTTTTTCCATTTCCTCTTCTTTTTAATTAGGTTCATCTCATTTTTTTTTCTTATAAACGAACAACGATTAGTTAGAGATGGAAGCAATTAGAAGACTGATAATGCTGTGACGTTCTTTATTTGTCAGATGTTTGTTAAGTTAACCATGAAAAATAGTAAATTCTTAAACTTAATTAATAAAGCTGATGTTATCTCGAGTGTTACTCTGAATATTTTTTATTTTTCTCATTCTGCATTGTTTTCTGGTAAATTTAACGTTAATACACATTAAAGAATGTGGTCGTACGTCCATTTAATAATGTGGTCTTATGACCCAGGAAAAGAAAAAGCTATGAAAATAAAGATTAGACTATTCGAACGACTTCTAAAGATCGGCAATGATGAGTGAAAGTATGAAACAATGGAATCTGTACTACCTATTATGCTTCACGTTAGAATAGCTTTTAAGGTAATCTTGTATATTATAGAGACGACTAATCGAGCTGTTTCGACCAATCAAAGTGTTGCCATTTTCGTGCAAAGCTCACAACTGCTTTTTTTGGCTCTCCACTGACTCATGTTTTCTTCGTCTGTACATGTCTTCTTCTGGCAACTCGAGCATCCCTCTCATTATATTCAGTCCAAGATTGCTATCGAACTGTTGCTCATCAGTAATCACGTGAGAAAACCCTTTGTCTAGACCAAACTCAACGTGGGAATAGAGTTCCTGAGACCCTTCAGGCTTGTGTCTATGAGCTTTTTTGCTTTGTGCTGACTCCACTCACTCTCAGCTTCATCGATCGCCTTCTTTAGGTAAAGAGGTCCTTCTTTTGCTATCTCCTGAGGGATTGGAATACATTATCTATCAAACAGTGGAGACGCTGCTGAGATAAACCAATCACTATCTCCAGAAATACATCGTCTTGTCCTTCTTTCGCAAACATCATTATAAGACATTATTTAAAATTCCGAATCGCGTCCCAAACATTGTCGTCAACACTTTTGCTGGCTGCCTCGTGCTGCACAGTCAAACAACACTCATCAATACAAAAAGTAACTAATGTCAAAAGAAAAATTACATACCTACATTGGAAGATACAGCAATGACCTGGGACAAAGGGATGATGTTGTGATAACATCAGATAGGTGAAGTTTGTGGTTGATATAACAAATGGATCGTAATAGAAGACTAACAGAGGGCACTGTACATGGGCTAAACATCGAACGCAGGATCTTCCTAACTCTACTTAGTTCAAGTATCAAACTGAACCTGGTTTTTGTAGTCACAAGCCCAATGACAGGGCCACTGAAAATCAAGCCGTGTCAAATCATAGTCCGCTTTCTTCCCCGTTGCCTCACTGCATAATGTATAACCCAAAGTGGAGATCTTCTAAAAGTTGAAAACAGGGTGTGTTTTAAGTGGGACGTGAAAAGAGGGGTCAGCCTCGTTAATGTCATCAGGACCACTGTTGCTCCTACCCAGTGTCTCTTGAATTTCAGAACTCACATCAACAAGTCCCTCATCACGTCTTGTAAATTCTGTGTGATAGTAATTAACAAATTCATAATACAAAAGAGTAATAAGAAAACTCAAAACGTACATATATATCTTGAATCTTGACGTTTTTCATCATCTGCAATTGATAAAGATTTCATAAAAGATAGTAATCTCGGGTTACATGGGACCATATAATGTTAATAGAAGTCAGGGCATGTACTAATCTTTCAAGTTGGTAGGGTCCTTATGGCCGTTTCATAATGACGATATCAGGCATAATATGATTGTAAACCAAAGCCTGCACAACACAACTTGACAACGGGGGCATTTGGCGTTTCTACATAGATATTGTATACTAATACTTACCTGACGAAACCATTCACGTTATGGGAAACACACTTGTTGCAGCAGCACCCTTTTTCAAGTTTTGTACTGCACACATCACGTAACACACATAATTCCAGCCATTTATTTGGAGGACACCAACAATGTTAGGAGGGTATTAAGTTTAGTGAAAATAATGAGTAGGTACATTTAACAGGTCTGAATTTGATACGATACCTAATCAAGGCTGTGATATGTACTGGAAGAGTGTTGATGGTGGCCGGTACCATCTTGTTGATGGTTTTTGTTGTGTAAGCTCGGGAGAATTGTGTTCCTTCCTCAATGCCCATGTTTAATGGCTAGCTGGAGTAGCAAAAGAGATAATATAAGTGCAGTATCGTCTAAAAACGGTAACTAAAATCATGAAGTTAAGAAATCTGGAAAAACCTGAATTACAGCATCATCAACTTCTCAGTTCTCACACGGAACAATAACATCAGAAAGCGGAATTAACACATGAAAATTTGACAAAAAAAAATCGAAAGTAATTCGATGCACAAACGGTGAGTATAAAAATTATACGACTCAAAAGCATTTTGAAGCGAAGGAGGAGCTTAAATGGAACAAATCCCCAAAATCTTAAACCCCCGAAACCCCCACTGTTGACAGAAGTCGGAAAGAGAGACAGTTCACATATTGATGAAAAGAACGGAGAGATACCTCGTATAGATTTCTCAAAAAGAGAAGGGATGAAAGAACATAGAATTCAGATTTGAAATAAAGTCATCTTGAGAGAGTGAAACGACCGGGAGCAGTAAGATGATTGAACGAATATGGATGCTTGAGGTTTAGCGCAGTAGTGGGGATGATTGAAAGAAGGTTGATCGGCAATGGTGAAGAAGAGTCATTTATGATTTAAGAAACAGAAGAGAAGGAAAATGAAGAGCATAATTTTTTGGGGGCGCATTTGGTCTAAAACACAAACCATTACAAAATGACTCTTAGAATACAAAGCCAATAATGGGCTGTAAAGAAGTCCAGCTATAGCCCATGTAAGAATATGTACGACGAAAGTTTTAATTTTTATATCTCGTAGGTTGGTTTTGGTAAAAGGACACGTGTCAGATCCGCAGATTACTGACGTGGCTTCTTGAGGAGGGAGAGATGTTGGCTCATTATATATATACTAGATTTTTAATCCGCGCTACGCGCGGGGCTATACCAATTTTTGTGTCTAATTTCATTTTTACTGACATATTTTAAAGTAGTAAGATTATAATAAATTTATAGAAATTATCTTTTATATAAAAAGTTTTTTAAATAAAATGTATATGATGATTATCTCGAACCTACTTGATCAATCTACTTCACTCAAGACTCTTATTCGGATACTTTTGTCTGGCCTTATTGTCATAATGGTGAATACTCATTCCGGTCGGGTTATCATCTAACTCGATGTTTTAATCCATGTACAGTATATATCCCCATTCCTCACGGGGACTCGGCCCTAAAATATAAAATTTCTTTTAATATTCACCTTTTGATCTCTTTTATCCTTCTGTTAACCTAGCAAAGATCTCCAAACCTATTAATCATAATGTTGTAGGTTAAATAAATAACCATACGCTAGAGATAAACATAACATGTAGATCAGATTTGTCTCTTAAATCACCAACCACTGTAAATAAGACAAAACTATTCAGTGAATTGGCAGTAGAAGAGAAAGTTGACAAACAAATTTTAATAGGACATAAGGTAAGAAGCTATACAAATTTTTATTTGGGATCTTTATGGCCAACTATGTATTCTTATCATCAAACCTCCTCACGAATCCTACAAACATACTTTCAAGAAATCAATTTAATAGCAGATCAAGAGAAAAATATATACAAATAACCTATAGAAACATATTTAGAATGGCATTAGATCCTAAACAAAAGAAATCGGTAACAAAATCAAAGAATGATGCAGAAGGAACCGTTTAAACTAACTAAAGAAACACCACTAACAAACTTATCTGGAAAAGTGACGTGAAGCTCCCAAGTGATCATAATTTACACAGGATTAAAAAAAACGATACACAGAAGATATGTAATTAAATTAGTATACAGATAAGTAATTTACCTTTTTTCTGTTTTGTTAATTAAACATTTTTATTTTTATTTTCATATTATATTATGTTAATTTCCTTTTTTTAGGTTTTTAGTTTATTTTAAATAAATAATTATATTTTTGGAAATATTGACATTATTTTCTTCTAAATTCCGTTTTTGATTATTCCTTTTTTGATAATTTTGTTTTATTTTTTATGTTTAAGTAATTTACCATAATTTTCTTATTTTTGTCTTTTAATTTATTTAATTATTGCTCGTATATTAACATTTTTTTGTTTAATAAAATTGCTAATGTGGACCAATGAAATCGGGTTTTTTAAATCTTAGGTGGACGCGTTTATATTTACCTTTTTAGATTATTTTTAACTGAATAAATGAATGACACCTAATAATTCTACAATAAATTTTATTATTTCTTTTTAGATGATTATTTCTTTTGTTGGTTTAACTTTTTAATATTGATTTTTATTTATTCTGAAAGATACAAATTTTTGAAAATCTTGATATTCTTATCTTTTTATTGAAAATTTGATATTTTTTTTATATTTAATTAAGATGCTGATTTTAAATTCTATTCTATATGGACACCTTCAATTGTTTATACTTTCAAATTTTCCTAATTTTGTTAATTTAACATTTTTACATTATTTTTATTTTTTTAAAGAGATTGTGGTTTTTGAAAATCTTGATATTTTTGTTGTTGATAATTTCATTTTTAATTATCCTTTTTGAAATTTAATTTTTTTTATATTGATTTTCATATTATTTAGAAACAGATAATTATATTTGGTTTCTATTTTATAATGAAAGAGATGGTTTTTATAAATTTTTTTTGATATTTTCTTAACAATTAAAATCCTGATATGATACAATTTGATTGGTGGTTTTAAGTTCTATGTGGATACCTTCAATTGGTTATACTTTAAATACTTTCTATTAATAGTTTTTGGTTAATTTTCATTTTTGATATTATTTGTTTTTTTTTTGAAAGAGTTTATTTTTTTGGAAATCTTGACTTTTTTTTTGTTAATTTCGTTTTTTATTATTTTTCTTTTAATTTAATTTTCTTAAACACTAATTTCCATTCTATTTAAAAAGAGAAACTTTTTTATTTGGAAAATTAGACATTTTTAAGTATATTACCATAATTTTCTTTTTCTGTATATTTTAATTTTCTTAAAAATATTTGATCATATTTAACATTTTTAAATATATATATTTATCAAAAAATACTGATTCATGACAGAATTTTTATTAAATTCTTTTTCTGTTTTTGTTATTTTTAATTTCATATTTTAAAAACTGATTATTGATATTTTTTTGTTAAATTCGTTTTATATTATTGTTATATTCCATGTTCGAAAAATCGTTAGGCGTTAATCGGGCGGTGGGTATGGGCCTAGCGAGTTATCAAAAAATCGAAGATTATTCGGAGATTAATCGGAGAGGAATTTTATAACTTTTATTTAATTATATCGTTTATATTATATAGTTCGTAATGTATGACAGAAAGTATCAGTTGGTGTAGTGGTTTAAATCTATTAGATTCTTCACAGATCTCGGGTTCGAATGCACTATGTTACATTTTTGGCGATTTTTTTTTGTTTTAGCTTTAGTGAAGGGTAATATGGTCTTTTCAAGTTTGTCTTCCTCCTTTTCAGTTCTGATTTCTGCAGCCCTAATCTAATGGCCGCCGACTTAGTTTAAAACATATAAAAAAGCTATATTCTTTTAAGTTTTCCGAATTTCAAACTGTTTATGAAAGCGGATTTATGCGGATTTACGCGGAATTAGGCGGAATTATACGGAATTAGGCAGATTTGTGCAGAATAAATCGTATCAACGCCTAACCCCTCCGTCTTGGTCCTCTTCGCTGCGGTCACCCTACGTCGAGCGCCTAATCGGCCGATTAGTCGGCTATACGCCCGAGTTTTTGAACAGGG